>LR749702.1:1585083-1668647 GCA_902729485.2 Mus minutoides | reverse complement strand
ACTGCTTCCCTTTCTGATTTGAATGAGTTTATTAAGTACATACCAAGAAAAAGAACATAATTAGTGAGTATCAGATAGAGAGAAGCATCAGATAAATAATAAGACATCATCAGAGTGGGCATTCACAGCAGCCCACTCTGTGGAAATAGCTGTAGAAATAGCTGTGGAAATCCTATTAAGGAAGCCAGCAAGAGTATCAGTTCCAGAGTCTTGGATGGAACAAGGTCCCCTTCAGTGAGACTCCCAAGGAAAAGAACACAAAGCAATAAAGATGGACAACAACATCAAGCAGGCTCTGCACTCACCCCCTAAATGACATGGAAGAGACCAAACACTGCAGAGCACCCTGCATGCAGGATCCTCTGGCTCACCCCTGCCCTACCCCTGCCTCACCCCTGAAAGCATCTTTTATACTATGGGATGAACTAATAGCAATTTCTCTTGGAAATGATTTATTTCCTAGCTGTTCTCATGGACACAATGTTTCAAACATTGGCTGCTTGCTGCCTTTCTTGCTGCATATTTAAGAGGGAAGCCTGCCCAAGACATGGCATATTTGAGGACACTTTGAAGCAAATATTTGGGTCTGAAATGGGGGAGGCAACCCCACTTTCAGAGTCAGTTTCTCCATTAGCCGAAACAGCACACGACAATTTACCAATATAAAGCACATTGCATCTTGCTATATTCCTCTCTGCTTATGAGCACAATAGATGCTTTGGTGTGCTATATTGCTGATACATTTCAAGGCCAACATATTCACTCCCCCAGCTTTATTGTTGGCAACTTGCAATGGTGTCCCTGTCTGAGAATTGCTTTCAGCTGCAGGAAACTGCCTTGCCTTTTCCCCAGGGAATCACACATCCAGTAACTGTTTGATGTAGGAGTACAAAGGCCTGGCCCATTGGCTTCAATTGGGAGTAATTCTGCAGGGGCATCTGCACTTGAGAGTTCCCTGGGGATTTCCTTCATTGGTGGTTGGAGCTGTGCTCTACTTCACTTTCACCTTCTGCCCATTGCTGCTTCACAGTTGTAGACATAGCACCCTCTAAAGTACCAGATGCATACAAATGTCAGGGAGGCTAAGAAAAACGACCTTCCCCAGATGACTGTTTTTATGATTAGTCTCCGTGTTATCAGACAGAAAAGACAATTCCAATTTTCCCATGTATTAGCTCACATCTAACTAATATGCAGTGGGTGTTTGTATCGGCTTAGTTTTCATGATATATTATTCTTCAGAATGACTTTTGAGATAGGTAGTACCATATTTCAGTGATGCTAAGATCTGTTAATTATATAATGCTTCATCAATTTGTACTAGCTATTAGGGATCCAAAGGAAATAATTATATAAGCACAACAACAGACAACATTCTTATTGTCAGGTTTTTAACCTGTAATTTTTTATTTAACTCAAACCCTTCTCAATTGATAATGTAAAAAAATATCTTCTAAATGTTTACCACCTAGCATTCATAAGTATCCAATTCCATTCATAATTCAGTCTCAAGACTTTTACGAATTTAGCATCTTTCTGATTATCACTCAGATACAAAACATTGTGTAACCTTTTAAATCAGTTGTTGATTAAATCTTTAATATTGTTATTGGCAAATTCTAAGCAATGGTTTTTCTCTAGTTTTGGCAAAACTATATGTAAATCATTTACTATATTTTTATGTACAAATCTGAAAGATATATCTAAACTGTAATAGGGTTGCTGTATTTTGCTACACTGATACAATGTGTTCAGGAATTTAAGCCATATTTTTCTGAAATTTGGACATTTAGGAAAAGTTATCAGGAAGTTGAACAAATAGATACTAATGCGAGTGATGGTTCTTCACAATGTGTAATTCAGTCACAAAAACCCATCTCATCCTTGACAATCACACTGGGTTCCTTACTATTTCTTCCCTTTTGTGCTTACAATAGTTACCCTGCCTGGCATGCGTTAGTCACACTGCTCCTTCTGCACTGGCAAGCTTTGTTCTAGTGCAGAATTAATGGGTTATTATTCTGAGGATGTTAAAAATAAGATTTAGAGTTCAAGTTTAGGTTAGATCATTTTGCAGATATGTGGTGATATAACGTAAACGACTCAAGGGAAGTTGCCCTGGAGTGAAGTGATTCAATCTGTGTATGTTTGTTTCCACGTGTCTGAGCTACATAAGATACATTAGAATGCTGACACCACTGGCAGGTTGGTGTCAAGCTTCAGCATCGTCCCTGTTTGCTGCATCCTGATTTCCAAAATTTTTAATATGAAAACTTTGTATTGGATGAAATGAAACAAAGATTCGAGTGGCCCAGTCACTGAAACAGCTGATGTCAGAACCAAGCTGGTTGGCCTTATATATCAATGCTATAATACCTGCTGTCAATAAATAGAATCAGGAGATGAATGAATTCATCAGTCAGATACTATGGACTTGCAGTTGTTAGACTTGTATTCAGATTCCTACGCTGCTAAAGGACAGATGGAATCTTGAGATCTAGAAACTGGACTTCAGAATGGTGATAAAGAGGAGAACAAAGGGAGACAAGTTCAATGCAGCATTTGAAACATTAAGAAATGTAGGTAGGATCAAGAACAACTGGGAAAGCTAACTCAGATTTTGTAGAAAAAGGAATACTGAGAGTTATTTGCAATCCTCTGTATTTTATTTGAAGCCATGAAGATTATCATAGTCACCCAGAAACTTTGTAGGGCGATGGACTTCTTTAGGTATTTTTAAGGAAGCATTGGTCATATCTGACAGAGAGGAAAAATTATCAGAAGAGACTCATGTGAATTCACCCTTGAGAATTTAAAAGTGAGCTATTGCGGCAAGAGATGCATGGACAGGAGTCCTGAGGCAATGGCTGGTTTCAAGCTGCGGCAGATTATATTACTGGCATTAATCAGGCATGTGTATTATGATGCCTTGCACACTGCTTAAGGCCACAAAGCTTTATTTAGAAAATGTAGATTTGCATTTAGTTGCTAGATTTATTTATTTATTTGTTTGTTTGTTTATTTATTTATTTTTATTCATTTCAATACTTCTAACTACAAAAACAAAATCTCTTATAGTAGAACTGATATTACTATTTTAGTGTGTACATTTTAGTAATGAATATATATATGTGTGTGTATATCTATCTATCTATCTATCTATCTATCTATCTATCTATCTATCTATCTTAGTGGTGGATATACATGAGTAGCCTTAATCTAAAATCAATACTATAATATCCCATGGATACTGACTTCAATAATTATATAAATTGTTATAAATTACTATACACATACATATATGAAGTTTTCTTTTTACCTTCAATTTTTAAAAATAATTTTTATTGTTTACACTCTATATTTTATTCCTCCCCCCACCCCATCCACCCTCCAACTCTTCCACATCACATACCTCCTCCCCACCTCCCATGTCTCCACATGGATGTCCCTACCCCCAAGCCACATGACCTCTAAATTCCCTGGGACCTCCAGTTTCTTGAGGGTTAGGTGCATCATCCTGGGAATAGATCTCATTGCATTCACATACTCTGTCATCTGAAAGGATTTTTTTAGCCTCCAATACTGACTCACTTATGTTCAGTCTCTGATAGACACGGTGCTGAATTTGTGGAGATAAACTTTAGAGCCCCATCCATCCTTAAGTCTAGACATCTAGGTTACAATTCAGGTTCTTCTCATGTACAAGCCTATCTAGAATAGACAAGGGAGGATTCAGCCAAGTATTTATAGTATTATCACCTATTTATACAGCCCCCATGATTAAATCAGACCACATGTCTGATTTAAATAAAATGCATTAAATGAAGTATCTATGAAACATCCAAGCATCATTTAAAAATGAGAGTGAGCTTTGAATCCTTCCTAAAACTGCTCAGGTGAACACTGATAGACTTTTTTGGTAGCTGCTTGCTTAGCAGTTTAAAGAACCTGAAAAAATAAGTTGTATACAGTACCTGTTATATATTAAGTTTCTACCAAAATGTACCAGCGGTCCTACTTCATATTCTAACAGGAATTTGGTAGCATCACTGTTTTATTCATTTAGTGGTGAGCGGCAATTGGTATTGTCCTTGGGACGTGCATTACTTATGGCAAAGATGTTCAGAACTCCTCGTGCACCTACTGGCTATTCCTCTTATTGATCTGTCATGTCTCTTGATTTTTATTGTTTATACTCTATATTACACTCTATATTACACTCTTTTGCTTGTCACTAATTTTCTTATTTATTCTTCCCCTTTCCAGATTTGTGGGTTATTTACCTATTCTTTTGTTGGGTCATGGTTTGTAAATATGCCCTTCCCCCATGTTTTTTATTTTATTACCCTTTAGTGTTTCTCAGTATTTCAGTGGAAGGTCTTAATTTGATGAAGTTGTCAATCAATTTTTTTCCTTATGTTCTATATTCTGAGTGCTATTGACTTCATAGTGAACAAATCTGACAAATCTCTCTGAGCCCACTTGCCAAGGTCAGCGTCAATACTGGTAAATCACACTGGTCATATGAACACTTGGTCAGGTTCAGTACTGGTAAATCACATTGGTAGTATGAACCCCTTAATATCATGTGGAAAGTTAATTAATTTTTGTTGTTTTTCTTCTCGACAATATGCATACCATCCATCTTATCATGAGAAAAATGCCAGATAGGATCTCATCTGAAGGATGGTATATGACATAGCTATCAATGTCATCTAAACACAAAATTTAAGAAACTCTAACACATAAGAGAAGCCTAAAGAGGTGCAGCTTGGTATCTTTTGTGGAACAGAAAAATCACATAGGTAAATAAAGAACTTTGAGGAAAGTCTGAACTTTAGTTAATAATATTAATTAAATATAATATAATAATTTATTCATATTGATTCATTAGCTCTGGCAGATGTATCCACCATGATAGCATTCGTAATTGAAAATACCAAGGATGAAGTTATGAAAACCTCTGTAATGTCTTCACAAGGTATCTGTATCCAAGTCTTTTCTAATATGAAGTTTATTTCAAAATACATACTTGCTTTAAACCCACGAAAATATTCCAAAATAATAAGTAACTCAGCAACAAGGATTTCCTCATGACCACTGGGCAATGGCTTATTGACGAAAATAGTATTTCTGTGTTGTAATTCTTTCTCCTTTGCAAATTTAAACATTAAAAATTAAATAAGATGAGAAAATGAGAAGCAGCGATACCATTTATTTTGTGCTGCCTTCTATGACCTGGGCTGTGTAGTCAGGAAAGGATCCTCTTCACTTTAACAGCATATCCACTAACCTATAAGAAATAATCTATTTCTCGAAGAAGGAGACACTAACCAATATCTCTCAAGATCAGTGACTTACAAGTCTAAAATCAGTTTTGCTATGATCTAGTGTCACAAATGCATGCAAAAGTTTTTATATCTTGAGAAGCATTGAGGCCTCTCTATTCTGTTGGACATTTATGTTGATTAACAATTATTAGAAAAGTCATTTCAAAAGTAAGCTTTTCCTTTTATTCTGCAGGCATAATTCTGCAGGCATTGTTAGTTTACTTCTATATATAAAATATCCAAACAGAATAAACTGATTTGTCAAAGTAAATGGATAAAGCACCAAACAAAATTCAGACATAGTGTATTTTGATTTTCTGATGTTTAAAAAAATATACTGATGTGTATGTGCATCACAGCTTGGGGCCATGTGTGCTGAGAGCCACAGCCGATAGTTGCTCATCCTCCTGGGCAAATTCATGTCATCACTCTTCTCCAACATCGTCACATACATAGCAGCGTCCTTTCTGTTCATTACTGCTTGGTATTTTATTTAAGGATTTTTAAACATATGTAAAAGCAGATATAGTATATTGATTCCTAAAATTCACCTATCATCAATGACAGCTAATGATTGCTGCCTCTAACAGCTCCTACAATGGACACAAAGTACTCCTGCTTACAGGTCCGTTTTTTTTTTTTTTTTTTTTTTTTTTTTTTTTTTTTTTTTTTTTTTTTTTTTTTTTTTTTTTTTTTTTTTTTTTTTTTTTTTTTTTTTTTTTTTTTTTTGAGTAATTAAAGTTCCAAAGTATCTACAGTTTTAAGGAGTCAGTGGACTACTTCACCTCATAAGGGCAGGAAAATCACTTGAGATACCTGCCAGTGAGTTGGATATCAAGAAGATTAAATGGCAAAAGAAGCTCATGTTTCATATTATTAACTAAAACAGGGAAGCATCTCTTCCATGCTCATTTCCATTAAGGCCCTACCCTTCCTATTTTGCTTTCTATATAGTATTTTTTTTGCTTAATTTGTATTTGAAAAAATATTCCATTTAAAGCAAAAAATGGAAACAACTGCCCATGGTGTCCAGCATGTGCTTTCAATTTCAGACATGCCTTTTACATGCTGTTTTTCATATGTAGAGATGACCTCTGAGGTCAGACCTGTCAGGTTTCCTATTTCTTACATCACTGAACTAACTGTAGTTTTACAGCCTCTCACTTAGCATGTTGGTGAAAACAGCCCTGCTTTCCTGCTCTGCCTTTTCAATAAGCATATGCTTCTGTCCTTTTGCACTTCATGGAAATGAAAACCATATTTCAGTTCCAAACCACTACCCAGTATCAAGCATGCACACACACACACACACACACACACACACACACACACACACACATCCTGGTCCAGTGTGATTATTATTTTATATTATAATACAGTCTTACAGCAGGTGACTGTGTGAAACAAACGAAAGAATAAGCTTATATAATAAGAGTGGTTTGCTAAGTCTGTAAATTTTGACATAGTTAGCAGTTTGTAATTTACACATATAATGATTTCACATTTTAAATTCCTTGACTAAGCTGTTTTACACTTTTAAACTGTTAATCTATTAGTTGAAATCCCATCCTTAGATTGGAAATCTTCAATTACGCTTAGAGCTTTAGTTTTCTACATGTTTAATGGTATACACATTCAACAACAAAAACTGCAACAATAACAAAACAACCCCCAGAAACTTTACAAATCATTTTCGCATTGAATTGAAAAATTGGAGTTAATGTCTGGGCATTGGGAGTCCCATCAAACCATCATCAGATGATAAGCATATTGGCTATATGCAGTGGGACGTGTAATTGCTGCCTTCTTTTATTATTATTATTATTATTATTATTATTATTATTATTATTTCCAACTTTTATTAGATATTTTCTTCATTTATATTTCAAGTGTTATCCAGAAAGTTCCCTATACCCTCCCCCCTCCCGGCCATGCTCCCCTACCCACCTGCTCCTACTTCTTGGCCCTGGCGTTCCCCTGTATTGGGGCATATAAAGTCTGCATGACCAAGGGGCCTCTCTTCCCAATGATGGCCAACTAGGCCATCCTCTTCTATATATGCAGCTAGAGACATGAGCTCAGGGGGTACTAGTTAGTTCATGGTTATTCTTCCACCTATAGGGTTGAAGACCCCTTCAGCTCCTTGGTTACTTTCTCTAGCTCCTTCTTCCTTGGGAACCCTGTGTTCCATCTAATAGCTGACTGTGAGCTTCCACCTCCATGTTTGCCAGGCATTGGTATAGTTTCCTCTGAGACAGCTATATCCGGGCCCTTTCAGCACTATCTTGCTGGCATATGCTATAGTGTCTAGGTTTGGTGGCTGATTGTGGGATGGATCCCTGGCAGCCACAGTCATTGGGTCCATCCTTTGGATTCAGCTTCACACATGATCTCTGCAACTCTTTCAATGTGTGCTTTGTTCTTAATTCTAGGAAGGAGTGACGTGTCCACATTTTGATCTTCCTTCTTCTTGAGTATCATGTGTTTAGTAAATTGTATCTTGGGTAGTCTAGGTTTCTGGGCTAATATCCACATATCAGTGAGTACATGTTATGTGAGTTCTTTTGTGATTGGGTTACTTCACTCAGGATGATGGCCTCCAGATCCATCCATTTGCCTAGGAATTTCATATATTTATTGTTTTTAATAGCTGAGTAGTACTCCACTGTGTAAATATACCAAATTTTTTGTATCCATTCCTCTGTTGAGGGACATCTGGGTTCTTTCCAGTTTCTGGCTATTATGAATAAGGCTGCTATGAACATAGTGGAACATGTGTCCTTATTACCAGATGGAATATCTTCTGGATATATGCCTTCTTAAGGAGATGTGAAGCAATCAATCTAAGAGTCCAGGAGCTTCTTCAGAGATTTTTTAAAAATCTTTTAGAGATTTTTAGGATATAATAAAAAATAATTAATAATTGGTGACCAGTGGAGTACAGTTTCAAATTTTGTAATACAGGAAATTTTCAACTACTCTGGGCCTGGTTAAAGGCAAAGGGAATATGGACTTATTTGTGGTAAAGGATTTTTAGATTTGTTTTTATGTGATGAATGTTTTGTCTACATGTAAGTATGTGCATTTTGTGTGTGTGTGTGTGTGAGTGTGTGTGTGTCTTCCTTGAAGGGTGGAAAATTTCAGATCTTCTGGGCAGGAATTTTTGATGTTTGTGAACCAACGATGTCAGTGCTGGTAACTGAACTGTGTCTTCCATAAAAGCAACAAATGCTAACATCTAAGCTAACTCTCTGGCCCAGATCAGGGATTTTAAAGACCAATGTGTCCATAAGGTAGAAAGTAATGCTTGGTCCTTTATTTTATGCCATCTAACAACAATTTCAATGGGAATTGGCTCTAAACATAAATGGATCAAACAACAGAGAGGTAAAATGTATTGTAGATAAACTCTTCTTGAATTTGTTATAGGTAGTATGTCTTGAAACATCAACTACAAAGTGATGAATACATCATACTTTATTTAAAGTGAGGACTTTTACCTAATGAAACTAAAGTCTCAAGCCACAGAGTTTGAGAAAGTATTAGAAATGCATAAATCATAACATCATAGTATTTGGATCAGGTAAATCATTTTACAACAAGTACTAAATAAATAAAAATATAAATGATTAACCTGTCAGTATAGAGAAGTGGCTGGTTCTCAGCCTTCCTAATATTTGGACCCTTTAACACTGTTCCTCATTTTGTGTTGTCCCGCAACCATAAAATTATTTTTGTTACTACTTCCTATCTTTAATGTTGCTACTGTTATGAATCATAATGTAAATATATGACCTGCAGCATATCTTCTATATGGCCACTGTGAAAACTTCATTAGACCCTCCTCATAGGAGCCATACCTGTGAGTTGAGAACCACTGGTAACTGGTATAGAGTCTTTCTAAAGAATGGAAGCATAATTTGCTAGTCATCCTAAAGGTTCTCTCTCTCTCTCTCTCTCTCTCTCTCTCTCTCTCTCTCTCTCTCTCTCTCCTCTTAGTTAGACAGAAGAAAGTACTTCGTCAGTGTAGCAGGTTAGAACACACAAAAACAGCTTCTCAATAGTGAAGTCTGCTTTGCTGCTTATGGAATTTACTTCCAGGGTCTTGTCTTGGGAGCAGTGGCCACACAGTGTAGGATAGCACAACACCAGATAGGTGGAGGGACAGGACAAATGACACTGCCACAAATATGTTCTGATGAGTGTAGGTAAGTTGGCCTTTTAAAAATTATAAATTTTTGCAACAAATTTAGATGTTTCCTAGAATCTGAAAATGTTGATTCTTGAGGTTTCGCTTGAGTTTTCTATTTGTAGAAATATGGACCTACCCTGCTGCTTTGGCAATATCTCATTTATGTATTTTGTAGATGTATGACAAAGAGCTACGGACAGCCAATGAAACCTGAAAGTGGGAGAAATAATCCCCCTCAAAAAAAAAAAAACCAAAAAACAACAAAAAACAGTTGACTAATCATTCAATGCCAGACAGTCAGCCCTGATAACATGCACATACAAGTACCATTATATGGATTTTATATATTGAGGAATATTCTCTCCATTTTGTCTCTGTCTGTCTGCCTCTCTCTCTCTCTCTCTCTCTCTCTCTCTCACCTAACAATAATTAAAGAAAAGCAGTTAATAACTTTGAATGATCTGGGATTCTTTGGAGGGAGGAAGGATAAATGACATAACTATATTATAATCTTAAATCCAAATAAAAAGATATATATATATATATATATATATATATATATATATATATATATGAATTTATAAACTGTTTTTTTTTAATTATTTTTATATGTGGTGTGGTGATGTACATGTGTGTGTGTGTGTGTATATATATATATATATATATATATATATATATATATATATATATATATATATATATATATATATATTTCTCTCTCTCTCTCATGAAATTGCTAAAAAGTTTCCTAGCTCTCTTTATACATAACACTCTAGGTTCTTAGGTAAATGCTCCAATGAGGAACTTGACTTGTATTTTCCATTACCAAAATTGCTGACTATAGATGGGTCATAGATAAATTCCTTCTCTGGAAGTTCATTTGCTTGAAAGGACAAGTTTCTACCGGAGTTATGCCTCCTTACACATTTGTTCAGTCATTGGTTAGTAAGAAAAACTAGAGGCCAGAGGGTCTCACCATAATACTAGCTTTTTAAGACAACCCTGAAAGCATCACACCTTTAAATTCTCATGAAATTGCTAAAAGGGTCCCAGTACTACATGGTTACTGTTGAATTATGAAAACAGACTGCCACAGACATAATATTTTGACAATGTTTACAGCATTCCCATAGTAAAATAGTAATAAGCTTTCATTAGAAATCATACTTCCAAACTTAAAGTATTATCCCCTGTTGGCTAGGCCTACAAAGGGTTCCTTCGGTTGTTGGTTACTGTTATATCTCCGGGCGGCTGGTCACACTGTCACAAGAGTGAGCAGCAAGGTTGCTGCAGGACACTGCCCAGCTGCGGCATGGTGTCTGGCAAGCCGCGATGTCTGCTAGGAAGATTAATGCCTCTTTTGACTTTTGGTAACTTCAATTTACAATGAGTTTATCATGACTGTAAACCTCATTACAAGTGATGACATTTTTGCATTTTTCCTCGCAGAATCTGAGTCTTGGATTTTCTTTCCTGAGGAATGCAGTTATAGCTGATCCTTGATGAAATGTGCCCAGTTTGTGTTATTTTGCACTTCTCATATCCTTCCTTCCTTTTCTTCACTATTAATTATTTTCCTAGCTTTGAACAGGCAATATTTAAAGCTTTAGTTAAAATTTCTTTGTGGTATTATCAAATTCAATAGTTGTTATTTAGAACCTTTCCATTTTGAAAACCAGGAAGGACTGAACTGTACTGCTTGTATTTGTTTGTTATACATTCATCCCAACTTCCTTCGATCATTGCAAGGAAAAGAGCATACATTTTTTTTTAATTTATGCTCTTTTCCTTCTGCTATGTGTTCTCTGCATGAGATTTAGCATTCTTGGCATTCCTGATGGCAAAAGTAACAACAAAATCTTTCTCTTTTTCCATAAAATATTTTGCCAAATTTCATTGTATGAAATAACAAAACTTTTATTAGCATATTTTTGTTTATAAAGTTCCTGTTTATATAATTATCTCATCCTTCTTAAAAGGTGCATGAAAAAGCTGTTTTGATTAATGTAAACATCTAAAATAAGAGCCTGCAGAAGACAGTAGTAAGCAGACTTCTCACTCAGCATCAACTTTATACCTGTACTTTATTTCTTTTATGCGTTGTTGAAATAGTCATTATGAATGAAGTGTTTAAATGGAATTTTAAAACATCTTTTCTGTGTAATGTCTTGTTGAAGTAGAGCTGTGGAGTATAAGACTCATTTAGAAACAATATAATATATCTATGCAGTAGGGTAAATAAGGTAGTCAATGTAGGGAGTCTGGATGATCACATTCTACCTTTAAATACAATGTAGAATGTAGTGTAGTGTGGCTGAGTTTCTGAAAGGCTGGAAGGAAACTGAAGATGCCACTCAAGGTTTCTGACTCTAACAATAGAAGCACTTAACATGTTTATGTAAGATGGAGATGCTTCAATACAGGCATATTGAGAGACTGAATGTCAGCTGCTTATTTATTGAAGGAACTTAAACTTCTGTGTTACACTTAATGAATCCGAATCTTTCACCTGTTTTCAGTAGCATTTTCTCTTTAGTGACTATAAAAAGACTTTCAAAATTCAGTATTAAAAATCTTATATTATTTCTATTTTTATTTTTTAACTCTTCTCCCCCAAAGCTAGTGTTTTTAGTGCTTATAATCGAAATAGAAAACCTTGTTCCCTCCAGCTCCTGAAATTATCCTCACTTGAACTCTCCTTTTTCCTTACTCTCAAGTTAATACCCTCTTTTGCTTTGATTGTATTTGTTACATATACATACATGTATGTGTCTATATGTATCTTGCTGAGTCCATTTTTTTAAAAAAGCATTTATTTATGTTAATTCCGTATATGGTTTTGAGGCTCACCACTTTGCACTGAACAACCAAAAAGAGACTCACTCCTGAGAAAGTCTAATTCCTTTTCTCCTCCCCACCAATAGTTGCCTTTAGGTCTATGTCTAAGATTAAGGCCCAACAAAAGTTTCCCCTTCTATGGTAGCATGTTGATAGATATTGCTTCATTCCAGTCTTGTTTATATAACCATTTCCTTGAAAAACTACTTCCCAGTAGACATCTTGGAGTTCGGGCTTTTATAATATTTTCTGTTTGCCTTTCCATGTTCCGTGGACTCAGGAACTATAATGTAAATGTATCTCTTGGGGCTGGGCTTGCTGATCTCTATGTTGTGTTTAGTTGTGATTGTGATGGACTACACTTGCTGCAAAGAGAAACTTCTTTGATAAGGGGTGACAGCTGCATTGATCTGTGGTTATGAGAATAAGTTTTAGAGTATAGGTGTTATGCAAGCTTCCAAAGGAGAGAACCAGCCAACAGTCCTATCCAGCTACGTTAGCAAGTTTTAGGTCAACTTGACACAAGTTAGAGACACCTGAAAGGAGGGAACATCAATTGAAAAAATGTCTCCAGAATCCAGCTGCAGAATCCAGTTGAGTGCCTGTCTTGACTTCCTTCAATGAGGAACAGTGATGTGGCAGTGTAAATCAAATAAACCTTTTAGTTTTCAAGTTGGGTTTGGTCATGGTGTTTCATCATAGCAATACTATTCTTAGTTAGGATACTAGCTATGAGCCTATGAACCACCAAAAAGACCACTGTATGATAATTCTAATTGTGCAGTAGTGTCATGCATATCTTAGTGGTAATCAATAGCCTTTTAATTGTTTTTAATACCCACTCAACAAAAGGGAAATTATGCTTATAGTGCTCCCGTTTCCCATGCAAGAAACAACATTGTATTTAGTCTGGAAGTTTCTTAGAACCATTTGCCTGGAAAATTGTTTTCCAGCCTTTCACTCTGAGGTAGTGTCTGTCCTTTTCCCTGAGGTGGGTTTTTGTAAGCAACAAAATGTTGGGTTCTGTTTTTGTAGCCAGTCTATTAATCTATGTCTTTTTATTGGGGAATTGAGTCCACTGATGTTAAGAGAAATTAAAGAAAAGTAATTGTTGCTTCCTGTTATTTTTGTTGTTAAAGTTGGGATTCTGTTCTTGAGGCTGTCTTCTTTTATGTTTGTTGAAGGATTACTTACTTGTTTTTTCTTGGGTATAGTTTTCATCCATGTGTTTTTTGTTTTTTGTTTTTTGTTTTTTCTCTTCATTATCCTTTGAAGGCTGGGTTCGTGGCAAGATATTGTGTGAATTTGATTTTATCATAGAATACTTTGGTTTCTCCATCTATGGTAATTGAGAGTTTTGCTGGGTATAGTAGCCTGGGTTGGCATTTGTGTTCTCTTAGGGTCTGCATAACATCTGTCCAGGATCTTCTGGCTTTCATAGTCTCTGGTGAGAATCTGGTGTAATTCTAATAGGCCTGCCTTTATATGTTACTTGACCTTTTTCCCTTACTACTTTTAATATTCTATATTTATTTAGTGCATTTGTTGTTCTGGTTATTATGTGTCAGGAGCAATTTCTTTTCTGGTCCAGTCTATTTGGAGTTCTGTAGACTTCTTGTGTGTTCATGGGTATCTCTTTCTTTAGGCTTGTGAAGTTTTCTTCTATAATTTTGTTGAAGATATTGGCTGGCCATTTAAGTTGAAGATCTTCATTCTCATCTACTTCTATTATCTGTAGGATTGGTCTTCTCATGTGTCCTGGATTTCCTGGATGTTTTGAGTTAGGATCTTTTTGCATTTTGCATTTTCTTTGACTGTTGTTCCCTTGTTCTCTATGGAATCTTCCGCACCTGAGATTCTCTCTTCTATCTTTTGTATTCTGTTGTTGATGCTCGCATCTATGTTCCATATTTCTTTCCTAGGATTTCTATCTCCAGAGTTGTCTCACTTTATTGTTTCTACTTCCCTTTTTAGGTCTTGGATGGTTTTGTTCAATTCCATTACCTGTTTGGTTTTGTTTTCCTGTAATTCTTTAAGGACTGCTACCTCTTTAGCGGTGTTCTTCTGTATTTCTTTAAGTGAGTTATTAATGCCCTTCTTAAATTCCTCTATGAGCATCATAAGATATGATTTTTAATCTGAGTCTTGCTTTTTGGGTGTGTTGGGGTATCCAGGACTGGCTGAGTTGGGAGTGCTGGGTTCTGATGATGGTGAGTGGTCTTGCTGTCTGTTCGTAAGATTCTTATGTTTGCCTTTCACCATCTTGTAATCTCTGGAGTTATTTGTTAAAATTTTCTCTATTAGGAGCTTGTTCCTCCTGTGATTCTGTTAGCCTCTGTCAGCAGACCTGGGAGTCCAGTTCTCTCCTGAGTCACAGTGGTCAGAGTACTCTCTGCAGGCAAGCTTTCCTCTTGCAGGGAAGATGCACAGATATCTGGCATTCAGACCTGCCTCCTGGCTGAAGATGAAGGTCTGAAATAGGGCCTGTCCCAGAAGATGTATTGCCTCTGCAGTCTGGATGCTCACTTGCACAGACTGGTCTCTGAGGGAAGCAGGACACAAGCTGGCTCTCTCACCTGCTCTGGAGATCAGAGCCCTCTGGGACAGACACCTCTCCTCTGGTGGGGAAGGTGCCCAGATGTCTGGAGCTTAAAACGGGTTCTGTCCCAGAAGCTGTGTCACTTCTGCCTGTCCCAGATGCTGTGTCTCTTCTGTAGTCTACACTGTTACCTGTGCATACTAGTCTCTGAGGGACCTGGGAGCCAAGATGGCTCCCTCACAATACCTGTTCTATCAACCACAAAGGGATTATTGAAATCTGATATGTATAGAAATCCAAAATAATATAGTGAATGAATATTTTTGGATGCTTAATAAGTTTTCATCATTAAAACTACAGAGAAATTGGAAAGATGGTCTAGTGGTTAATAACAAGTACTGCTCTTACAGCTCATACAAATTCAGCTCCCAATACCCTTTTTTAGTAGCTAAGAAGCACCTGTAACTCTAAACTCAGGGGAATCCAATGCTCACTTTGGCTTCCACAAGAATTCCTCTCAAGTGTACATACTCATACTCACATAATTAAAAACAGAAATAAAGTATTTTAGAGTGTTAAAGAAATCATAAAGTTATGTGATATAACTCGATTACTTAAAGATCTTGCTTAGCTCTGGCTTTGATCTTCAAAACCACATAAGCTTGGCATGATGGTACATACTTGCAATTAGAGTACTCAAGAGATAAATGCAAAAAAAAAAAAAAGCCAGTTTAAGGCTTAATGTTTTCCTTAACCAGCTTAAGGTTGTCCTTAGTTATATAGTGAGTTGGAAGCCACCCTGTATAATATATGTCACGCTGACTCAAAACTGGTAAGTATATAAAAAGGAAATCTGTACATATTCAGAAACTTCATCGGGAGCTGAAGAGATTGCCCAGTGGTTAAGAGATGTTGCTGTTCTTGCAGAGGATCTGAATTTGATACCCCACTTCCATGTCAGTAAGCTCACAACTGACTCTTCCCTCAGCTACAGGTAGTTCAATGCCCTCAAGAGCACTTGCCTGAATGTGTGCGTATACATGCACACATACATAAAAATAAAAAATAAAATAAACCTTGAAATTTTTTCTTAAGATTCTTATCAGTGATGTTAGGAGAGCTTAATTATTGTCCTTAAAACTAACAGAGGGATATGTGATAATGCTATAAAAGTCCTTGGTTATGCAAATTTGTGTTCTTTCTAAACCCATTTGCTATATTATGTTACATGGCTCATACAGCTTTATAAATCATTATAAGAATAAGAAACCTGACAAGTATGTTTAAGGTAATCCTACCTCCCTTGGTCTCAGCATTACAACCAATAAATAGACAAATTTGTGAATTTTACTTAGCAAGCATTTTTGGAATAAATGCATTCTGAACCTCTACTTTTATTTTAAGAGTTCATGTGCACAGAAAACACTTTGATCATGGTTTTCTCTTTCCCCAGATTCCTTCCTGAGCCTCCTGACCTCCCCACTCATTCAGTTTTGTTCTCTCTCTCCCTCCCTTTTTCCCTTTCTTCCTCTCTCCCTCCTTCCCTCCCTTGTCTCAAACCAAAACAAAAACAGTAAGACACAAAAATCAAAACAAATAAATGACTGTCAAGGCAAAAAAAAAATCATCAACAACAAAAACAGACAAACACAACAAAACAAAAAAAAGTAACAACAACAAAAAAGAATCAAAGCAAAACAACAACAACAAAAAATAGCATTGAGCTATCTTGTGTGGGCCAGCTACACTGGAGCACGGAGCCTGCCTTACAGTTTGGAGTTTGGTGGTCAGAATCTCACTTAACCCACGTCACTTAAGCCTCATTTTAAAGTAGATGGGAATTAACAAAGAGATGCACAACTGTAGAGTGAAGAGAAGAAGAAAATTTCTTAACTGAGATATGTTAGCCAAGTCCCTCCTCCCAAGGCTCAGGGATCTCTGTGGAAAGCATGGCAAAAAGATTATAAGAAGCAGAAGTGCTGGATGACTACAAGAAAATAGTCTTCCTGACACATATAAACTCACAGAGACTATGGCAACATGCATAAGACCTGCACAAATTCAATGGAGTCCCAGCAGTGAGAGGGAGAAAGGGAAAATCAGTGCCATTGAGCATATCAAGCACAAAACCTTTCATTTAAAAGGAGAATGCACAGTTTGCCAATGCCTTGTGAGATAGAGATGCAGTCATACCTTATTCAGACAATACTGCTTAAGAGGATCATGTTCTGGCTGCTATTCAGCGACTCAGGCTCTCACACACCAGACTGTGGCAGTCATGGTCCACTGGGACAGGCTATAGCCTGAGCTGGCAGCTGAACTTGGTGGTGTCCAAATGGTGCAGAGTTGGCAGGGTTATACAATGCAATATTGGCAGAGTAATGGAAGCTTGTGCCAAGAGTTCAGAAAAGAAAAGTTAATGAGGCCAAGCAATGTGTACTAGGAAAAGATGCCCTTAGAAGCTGATATGTGAAGCTATGATGACGCTCACATTTCCTTGGAGATCCCAGGATGGTAGCAAAATCAGAAACACTGAATGAATGCCAAGGAGAGCTGTAGGTTCATGGTGAAGCTGGCCCGTGAGAGAGGCCACACACACTTCACATGGTAGGGCCTCAGAGTTAAGGTTACCAAGCCAAACAGAGATCAGGTGATGTCTTGAGTACCCAAGATACTGGACTTGGAGAAGCAGATTTAACATTTACCTTGCTGGCTTTTGGACTTGGTTTTAGTCATTGTCTTTAGTAGTCTCTGTTTCTCTGTCATTGGAATGGGATTGTTTATTTTGGAACAATTTATCTTTTTTTTTTTTTTTTAATTTCACAGGCTTCACAATTAAGGTTGTTTTCTTCTTGCTGTTGTTGTTGCTCTTGGTGTTTTGTTGCTTTTTTAATCAAAGAAAATACTTTGGTTTTGGATTTGGAATGTTGGAAACATTCAAGAGGTAGGAATTCTGTAAGTTGGAATGAGTAAATATTCTATTAGACAGACACGAGACTATGAGGAAAGAAAGTGGTATGGTTTGGGTACAGAAGTCCTTCACCAACTCACATTTTTGAACTCTTGGACTCTAGGTATAGTACTATTTTGGGAAGTTGTAAAACTTTAGGATAATGGCCTGTCTGGTTGATGGGCTGCTGTAATGGCAGGCTCATAGGCTGCCCTCATAGAGGTTAGCTCTCTGTTTCCTTCCCTGCTCACATCTAACAAGCTGAGTTGCAAGCTCTCACAATCATAGACAGTGCCTTACATACTTACATACTCCTAACATGTTAGAATGGATCCCTTTAAACCATGAGGCTAAATAACTTCTTTGTTAAAACAGAAAAGTTCTTTGTTAGAAGAGGAAGTGGATGAGGAGGAAGAGGACAAGGAAGAAGAAAGAAAGAAAGAAAGAAAGAAAGAAAGAAAGAAAGAAAGAAAGAAAGAAAGAAAGAAAGAGAAGAAGGAAGGAAAGAAAGGAAGGAAGGAAGGAAGGAAGGAAGGAAGGAAGAAAGAAAGAAAGAAAGAAAGAAAGAAAGAAAGAAAGAGAAAGGAAGGAAGAAAGAAAGAGAGAGAGAGAGGGAAGGAAGGAAGGAAGGAAGGAAGGAAGGAAGGAAGGAAGGAAGGAAGGAAGGAAGGAAGGAAGGAGACTAAGCAATGAAGTGAAAGAATAAGGGGTTGTCACTAAATAGACGCTGAAAAGAAACCACATACAGTGCTGGAGTCATGAGGCTGTTGAAACCAAAGCTACACATGATGGCAGCGCCCCAGGCATTGCCAATCATAGTAGAGGTGGAGTAGATTTTATGGATGTAAGTGAGCATTCCAGAATGAGAAGCACTTATATTATAAAGTGAAACCCTAATGCTTGATTCAAATGCAGTCAGTAATCGATAGTTAATGGCAGGGGCTAAATTACAGCCACAATTACAGAAGACAGAGCACAGACGAAGGCAAATAGGAACACATGACATAAAGAAAAGTTTAGGCTAAAATGGCATGATCTGCACCCACTTCCATCAGCACTGCAGTGCCCTCCTCTGACCCATCTCTTACCAATTACCAGCCTTACTTTGAACTGCCATCCTTCTGCACTTGGTTTTGTTGAGGGGGGAGGGATGGATTGCAATGAAGATTTTGCATATCTTCTGAGTCCACTTTGTTATCTGTAGTATAGGATAAGTACAGGGCGATTAACACATATCTATCTTTCTTAAGTTCCTAACAGTGTGAGACCAGCCCCCAACCTGGTAAATGAAATTCTGCTGTGTGGGGGACTTTCCCTAGCTGGCAGAATTTCTCCATCAGAATTTTTAGGCTTCAGTGTATCTAGAGCGAAAACACAATCTCTATTGCATCTTTCTCTTCCTTGACGAACTTATTTCTCTTGTAAAATCCTTTCCTTAGGATTCTGATTTAATCAGAAAGTGATTTCCTTGACGGAATCTGAAATGATATATATTTATACGTGTGAGTTGAAAGAGAACAAGTTGAAAAGCAAATAAGGAAGTAGAAAGAGAGGTCTCTCAGTAGGACATGTATCCACTGGAGAATAACAAGCAAGGTTCACAGAACAAGTCCATTGTCATTCAACAGACATTTATTGAAATCTACAATGTGCCCAGAATAGCAAGGTGGAAGAGACAAGAAAATAAAGTACCATTCACAACCTTGACCTATTTATAGACTGTTATGTAGGTTAAACTTATAACCGGAAAAGTTCTAATGAATTATAAAGGTAACAGCCAAAAACACATAGTGTGCTAGTGTAAAGAGGAAAGAAATGTCAGAAGAGTCATAGGAAATGCCACAAAAAGCTGTTAAAAAAACCAACAACAAAAAACAGCCAGACAGAAGTTAAGGAGATAATTTGTATAAAAACAAACAAAAATCACACTTGAGAATAGTAAATTTTAGGGTTTTTTTTTTCTCTTCTCCATATTACTGTAGCATGGACAAGTAGTAGGGACTACTATCAGGAACTAGTTGGGTAAGTGGATAGAGGCATTCTATCGGGCCAGTGGCTGAGGCAAGCAGATGCCAGCCATGGGAGATGGTCTCTAAGCTGATTAAAGCAATGCTGGTTCCAAAGATGTACGTTTTAGCCTCACCAAGAACAAATGCCAATGCTTTGAGGTTTGGAGGATGTGGTTCAAGAAGAGCCTTCTTCAAAGTTGATCTCTGCAACTGGGTTTACAACTGAGTAAAATGGCTTGAGGAAATGGGAACCTATTTAGAGGCTAGAGTCATAGAAGTAAAGTGTTTCTTTTATTTCTATGTTGAGTGTTGTATCATCTAAACCAGAATGGACTTTATGCTGTTAGACTTCCCACCATTTCTTGCCTAACCTACCCTCCATGAATTTATCTTAATTTGTTGTTCAATTCAGGGAAACCTTTTGGGGTGCTTGAATCATGGAACCATTTACAAAGGTGCATTCTGCAGAGTTTCATAAAACAAGCAGGTTGGAGCAACCCCAAATAGAATTTTTAACATGCCATAATTATTGATTTGACCCATATTCTACCTGCTCTCTTTTCTAATGCCTATAGACAAATTCTACAAATCTAACTTAATGAAATAATATCCTGAAAATCCTCCATGACATTTGAAATTGAATGAATTCAGATAGACTCATGCAAACCATCATTGGCCCTCTTAATAGTCACATAACACTGCACATACTGAATGCTGGACTTAAAATTTCAGAACATCTATTAAATGAATGAGTGTCCCATCAGTACATCTCTATCAGCTGCTGATTGTTTTAGGCATAAAGATAACTGAAGGTTATGGGGAGACATACATAGCTTTTAAAAATAGATGACTTTCATTGAAATAATTCTGAGTTTCATTTTGGAGAAAATTGTAAAATATCAGATTTGTCCCAGGGGGAATATAGTACTTCCAGGTTTGAGTTAAGATATAAATATCCCAGGAACTGTGTTACTCACGGTGTTTCGATTTATTCCCAGTCACATCTCTCACTAAAACAACGAAATATATGCCTATATCTATATATAATTGTGGGTAAAGCTTTGAAAAGGTTACATATAGTTCAACTCTAGATTTGGCCTTTGCGAGAGCTAAGACGCCTTTTCAATAATTGTGAAAGTAAATCATTAAATTTACTCTTGTATAAGAGTTTTATTTTAACTAAAAGTATCCATATAGCAACCAGACTCTAGAGAAGTAAAATAAGGATGACATCCACCCAAATGTGTGAAAGTGTCATTAAGACAAATGACAAACATTTCTTCATTTTAGCATCTATCAAAATCATAAATCACTATTCCTGGCATGTTATCAATAAAATGTTCTTTGTATACCACAACATAATGTGAACTATAAAAAATTGTAATTCAAGAAATGTGAACCTTTGAGTGGTATAATGTATGTTAGAACATGTATGTTATATACTAAAGTAAAAAAAAAGTCAGAGAGTATAAGAGACTGCCAAAAACTAGCAAAATAATGACAGCTAGAGAAGAAAGTGCGAGAAATTAAATTGAAATCCATATATAATTTCTAGGCATTCTTTGAAAGAAGATATAATTCCCTACAAAGAAACATTTCATGGCAACTAGGCAATATATTTTTAGTATGCAACTCACAGGCATTTTTTTATCTTAGAAATAAAATTGGGTTGGTAAAGGAAACTTCATTGCTTTTATGAAGAAATTAATACACAGTATTGACCAGATGTGAGAAAAAAATGCAACATTTTGGGGTTTCAGACACTGCAAATACCAACTTTAAATATGTATTGTCAACTACATCTTTGTATAACTATGCATTATTTTATTTACTTATTTTGTGAAAAATACTTGTCTATCATTTAAATCTTCTAAAATTATAAAATTTCATAATCAATAATTGTATAGCCTAGGGCAAGGAATAATATTTAAAATAATTTTAAAGGCCAACTTGGAAGATGTCAGAGCATATTTATTTCATTCTACTCTATTTGTGATTACACAGCAATTAGTGTTGGCCTTGTCTAAACTCTGCACCAAGAACCATCTCAGGACCTATGGTTCCGTAGAGGAAATTTAGTGAGTAGGGTGATTTTGAAGACAGAGAAGGAGGTACATAGACTAAAAAGAAATATTATGCGGCTCATTCAGAGGCTGACTAGCTGGAGCTTCGGGTACTTCCTATGAATAGTTAACTGCTATCTATAGTGCAGAAAAGACAGATGTTGAGAACATTCTAGGAAGAAGAGACTGTAAAGTATTTATCATGAGTCTCCTTTGATATGAACTGCCAAAACATGTGGTTCTATAAACAAAGAATAACATGGGTGGGAGATGATCACTAATGGCTTGGAGATTTCTGTTTAATGAATGGAAATGTCCTATAAGTAGATATTAGTTACGGTTTTTGCAGGATTTTCCCTGTCCACTTATGTTAGTACAGAGGAGATCTGTGATTAAACAGGGAAAAGGGAGGCACAGCTAATTGTTGCAGAGAGAGGGAGCCTCTCAGGGTAGGAGAAAAAGGAAGATGGCTGTGGACGTGAACCCACATGACATTAATCAGTCACAAGTAGTTGTTGAATCATAAAGTTAGATTAATTGGGATAAAGTTTTTATCTATCAATTGACTCTGAAATTATTGTATTGGCATCTTGTAAATTGTTACTTTATTGATCCATTAATCTGATGGGTTAGTTAAGCTTTAAGAGTCTTGATTTTACTGGGTTACTGGGTATTGTGATATGTAACCACAAGGTTGGCTGTTCTGTTTAGTTACTGGGATGTGGGATCACTTACTATCTGGGTTTATGGCTGAGGAAGAACTGGCGGTGCCAGGGCCAAACAAACGAGACCTGGGAGCATAGCAGGGGCAGCAGGGACAGCAGGGGGCTAGCTCCAGAAAGCTGGCAAGTTCATTTTTTAATATTTCCCACAACAGTGGTTAGACATCTCAAGATTATACTAAGAACAAATGAACAGAATTAAATGATTTATAAAGGTGAGTTTTATGGTATGTGAATTATGTATCAATGAAACTATTATAAAAAGCAAGGTACCCACATTTTTGGCACACCGGTAGTGATTTTAGATTAGATTTAATTACCTAGTAATACTATCTATATCTAATGCTGTTAATGTTTTTTTATTAGACGTTTTCTTAATTTACACTTCAAATGCTATCCTGAAAGTGCCCTCTACCCTACCCCCACCGTGCTCCCCTACCCACCCACTCCCACTTCTTGGCCCTGGCATTCCCCTGTACTGGGGCATATAAAGTTTGCTATACCAAGGGGCCTCTCTTCCCAATGATGGCTGACTAGGCCATGTTCTGCTACATATGCAGCTAGAGACATGAGCTCTGGAGGCTCTGGTTAGTTCATATTGTTGTTTCTCTTATAGGGTTGCAGACCCCTTTAGTACTCCTGAGGTACTTTCTCTAGCTTCTCAATTGGGGGCCTTGTGTTCCATCATATTCATGACTGTGAGCATCTATTTCTGTGATTGCCAGGCACTTGCATAGCCTCATATGAGATAGCTATACCAGGGTCCCTTCAGCAAATTCTTGCTGTCCTATGCAATAGTGTCTGGGTTTGGTAACTGATTATGAGATAGATCCCCGGGTGGGGTAGTTTCTGTATAGTCAATCTTTTCATCATAGCACAAACTTTGTCTCTATAACTCCTTACATATGTATTTTGTTCCAAATTCTAAGGAGGAATAACATATCTACATGCTGGTCTTCCATCTTCTTGATTTTCTTGTGTTTTACAAATTGTATCTTAGGTATTCTAAGATTCTGTGCTTATATCTGCTTATCAGTGAGTGCATATCTAGTGACTTCTTTTGTGATTGGGTTACCTCACTAAGGATAATATCCTCCAGATACATCCATTTGCCCAAGAATTTCATAAGTTCATTGTTTTTAATAGCAGAGTAGTACTCCATTGTGTAAATGTACCACATTTTCTGTATCCATTTCTCTGTTGAGGGACATCTGGGTTCTTTCCAGCTTCTGGCTATTATAAATAAGGCTCCTATAAACATAGTGGAGCATGTGTTCTTAATACAAGTTGGAACATCTCCTGGGTATATGCCCAGGAGAGGTATTGCTGGATCCTCCAGTAGTACTATGTCCTACTTTCTGAGGAACCACCAGACTGTCTTCCAGAGTGGCTCTACAAGCTTGCAATCCCACCAGCAATGGAGGAGTGTTCCTCTTTCACCACATCTTCTCCAGCATTTGCTGTCACCTGGAATTTTGATCTTAGCCATTCTGACTGGTGTGAGGTGGAATCTCAAGGTTGTTTTGATTTGTAATTTCCTGATGATTAAAGATGTTGAACATTTTTCAGGTGCTTCTCAGCCATTTGGTAGTCCTCACTTGAGAATTCTTTGTTTAGATGTCCCCCATTTTTAATGGGGTTATTTGCATTTCTGGAGTCCAGCTTCTTGAGCTCTTTGTGTATATTGGATATTAGTCCCCTATCAGATTTAGGATTAGTAAAAATCCTTTCCCAACCTATTGGTGGCCTTTTTATCTTATTGACAGTGTGTCTGATTTTATGTGGAGGTCTTTGATCCACTTAGGCTTGAGCTTTGTACAAAGAGATAAGAATGGGTCAATTTGCATTCTTCTACATGATTACCGCCAGTTTTGCCAGCACCATTTGTTGAAAATGCTGTCTTTTTTCTACTGGAGGGATTTAGCTCCCTGTTCAAAGATCAATGGACCATAGGTGTGTGGATTCATTTCTGGGTTTTCCATTCTATTCCATTGATCTACATGTTTATCACTGTACCAGTACCATGCAGTTTTTATCACAATTTGCAAATTGCCCTTTCTAACTCAGTCTAAGAATTGAGTTGGAATTTTGATGGGGATTGCACTGAATCTGTAGATTACTTTCTGCTCTCTTATATTTTACTTTCAATCTCTCTGGGGAATAGAATTTTCCTATTACTCAGAGCGATCACGCCATAATTAATGAAACAGATGGGGATTGCATTGAATCCGTAGATTGTTTGGCAGGATAGCCATTTTGACTATATTAATCCTGCCAATCCATGAGCATGGGAGGTCTTTCCATCTTCTGAGATCTTCTTCAATTTCTTTCTTCAGAGACTTGAAGTTCTTGTCATACAGATCTTTCACTTCCTTAGAGTCACACCAAGGTATTTTATATTATTTGTGACTATTGTGAAGGGTGTTGTTTCCCTAATTTCTTTCTCAGTCCGTTTATTCTTGGTGTAGAGAAAGGCCATTGATTTGTTTGAGTTAATTTTATATCCAGCTACTGCACTGAAGCTGTTTATCAGTTTCAGGAGTTCTCTGGTGGAATTTTTAGGGTCACTTATATATACTATCTGAGAGCTGTTAATGTTTTAAATAGCATTTCATAATCATTAATTTTTGATCCCACACTAAATCTATTACTGATAACATAATTCTCAACCTAGAGAAGGTGATTTTAGGAATTAAAGGAATTGAATGGTTTGTCCAGCGCTGAGCAGATTGACTGAACTACATGTATATTCAGAATCTTTCTCAAGTCAAGCCTTATGTTCATGCCTGATATCACCTTAAATATTTACTTTAATCAACATACTGGTGTAGAGGAATGAGACAGGAAAAGGATTTCAGAAAGTAGATTGAGTTGTAATTGTCATCTCAAAACACTGTGGATAGTGTTTTGTGGATAGAATAAATTGGAAGCTGGTTGAAATGTATTTTCTACTTTTGATGTTCTGAGCTTCCAAATAAAAAGAAACTACCAGACAATAGTAGACAGAAGGTGCTACATCATTGACTATTGGACTAGAACCAATCCAGTACAACTCAAAAGCAACCAATAGAAAATACATGAGAATTACTGAAGTTTTCTAGTAAAAAAAATATTACCATTGGATAAATGAAATAAATTACTATATTTGTCATATATCTTTGTGTTTCCTTTAGCAACACTATTTGAATTATTCCACCAAAGAAGTGGAAAAGCTGATGAAAAACAACTGTCTTTTAGTAACCCAATGTAAATTATTTCATTGTTGTCTTAATACATTTTTTAATGTGTTAAAATAGAACTAAAGTCCAAGGAGAAAGGAAAAGTAGATCTGGAGAATTATAGGGTAGTAAATAGCAGCTAAGGTAGGATGTGGAATTCTCTGTAAGACTGTTTTCTCATTTTCAAGTAGAACAAGAAATCAAGGTATTGTCTAAGGATAAAGAAAGAAAGAATTGGTGGGGATTTGAGACGGGAGGAGGTGGTATCTATAGTTCTTGGGACCATGAGAAACAATTGTGTAAGAATTATCTGAATAAACTAAGGAACCTGTGATATTTGGGGGGAAATGACTATAGAATATGACCAACAACTGTTGCCTGACTCTGCTCCTATCACAGTGCAGTGAAAAGGATGACAGAAAATAGAGACAGATTCAGATATACCTATATCTGGTTGTCTTTTCAAGCTATGTGTGTTAAGAAGTTGGAAATAAAAGCAAAGGAGCAGTTCCAAAAATAGATCTGAATTTTCAATGATGAAGTTAATGACGCATAGTGATGGGTCAGCTTGGGAATTTCTGGAAGAAGCATGTGTAATAGCAGGAATGAAAAGGTATTTCTAGATAATGGAAGGAAGATCACAATAATGTGCAGAAATTTCTCCAGGAAGAGATTTCAAGAACTAGAGAATCTGTAGTTGGGAAAAACAAAACTGTAATTACAAAAAAGTGTCAAGTAATGGAAAGGATAGGGCTGAAGTCAATGGAAAAGCACTAGAAAATGGTTACAGGAATGGATGAGAGAAAAGTAATTAAGGATGTTATAGAAAAAGTCCTGGAAAAAAGAGAAAGTGATAGAGAAAGGGAGGAAGGGGAGAGAGTGTTTTTGTGTTGAGACATTCAAAGAATATATGGGGATCACCAGTCTATGTAAATTACCCTCCCTAAGCAGACTAATGTACAATTACATAACAAAATACTAGTCTCAACATCTCACCTGATCCTTTTGTTAGAGCTTATTTAAAACATATTCAGTGAAGGGACACTTTAAAATCTTCTATGCAATTGAAAATAAGCAAAATAATTGCTAAAAGTGTGCTTTGATTTTCAAATTGATTTCTGAAGTTTGGAATATTGCTTCAGATTTCTTGAAACTGGAGTTACACCTAGCTGTGAGCCATCAGGTCCTTTGGAAGAGCAGCTTGTATTCTTAGCTATTAATCCATTTTCCAGCCTCTGACCTACATTTTGCTTTTTGTCAGGATATTTCATCACAGAAGTAGAAATAAAACTAGAACACTACCATAAGAACAATAAATTATTACTTTAAGTTTGTGGACTCTAGGAAATAGCTGTAATTACTGCTTACCATCTACATGACATCCTTAAGTTAAATGTGAAATTCCACAATTCTGAACAATTCAACAACAACTTGGGGAATCACTACTCCTGACCTCAAGTTTTACTACAGAGCAGTAGTGATAAAAACTGCATGGTACTGGTACAAAGACACATACATTGATCAATGGAATAGAATTAAAGATCCAAAAATAAAACTACATACTTACGGACACTTGATCTTTGACAAAGAAGCCAAAAATATACAATGGAAAAAAGAAAGCATCTTGAATAAGTGGTGCTGATCTAACTGGCTGTCTGTATACATTACAAAAAAATGAAAATAGACCCACCTTGCACAAAGCTCAAGTCTAAGTAGATCAAGGACCTCAATACAAAACTAGATACACGTAATGAAATAGAAGAGAAAGTGGGAAAGAGCCTTGAATTTATTGGCATAAGAGGAAATTTTCTCCACAAAATTCCAATGGCTCATGCTATAAGATGAAGAATAAATGGAACTTCATGAAACTAGAAAGCTTCTGTAAGGCAAAGGACATACATAGTCAATAAGACAAATAGGCAACTTAGAGATTGGGAAAAATATTCACTAGCCTTACATCTGATAGAAGGCTAATATCCAAAATATATAAAGAACTCAAGAAACTAACCACTAAAGAATCAAACAACCCAATGAAAAAATGAGGTATAGAACTAAACTGAGACTTCACAACAGAAGAATCTCTCAAATACTGTACCACCAGCCAGGCAGCATGCACCAACTGATATGAGGCCCCCAACACATCTAAAGCAGAAGTCTGCTGGTCTGGGTTCAGTCAAAGAACATGTACCTAACTCTCAAAAGACTGGAGGCCTCAGGGAGTTTAGAGGCTTAGTGGGATAGGTGGTGGGTGGTGGGGACATCCTCATGGAGACAGGGTGTGGAGAGGAGGTATGGAATGTGGAACAGTAGGAGGGTGGCCCTGGAAAGGAATAAAATCTGGAGTGTAAGTAAGTAAGTAAGTAAGTAAGTAAGTAAGTAAGTAAGTAAGTAAATAGATAAAAAAGTTAAAAAAGAAATTACATATTTAGTGAAATAGCATTGCAAATTTTAAGTGGTAGTCCTAAAAGTTTATTTTTAAAACCCCAAATTTTACAAAGACTTTTGAAAAAAATCTAATTAGTATGTTGCATATTTTTTTAAAATAATAAAAAGATAAATGACAAAGTCCCAAGGCTTTTGGTGAAGGGGCAGTACACTCTGAAGTACCACCATAAAATGTACAATGAGTGGGTGAAAACTCCCTTAATACTCCAAACAGACTACTAACACAATCACATGTCTACATATTAGTGCTGCAGAAACATCACTAATCACTATGTTATTACATGTTTAACTGGTCTGGTACCAAGTTTAAATAAATCATAGATTATTTGAGAATATTTACACATCAAGATTTCAGTTTCTTTTGTACTTATGAGTTTGAATTTGTATAAACTTACTCCTCAGCTTCCTTTCATCCTTAACATGGGGACATTTAAAGATCTCCTTTCCTTGCAGTCTGTTTTGGAAACACTGGCTGGTTTACTTTATCTTCTCAGTAGCTGTTGTTCTATGATAATAATTTGTCCCCTTTCATTTTCTCCTTCCTATTCCACTATTTAACCTTTCCCCACTTTCTTTGGTAATTCTTCCTGAAAATATGTTAACAATTTCATATTTCTAAAGCCTTTCCAAATGCTGTCATGTAAATATTTTTTAGTGACAAAGTCAGAGTGGGATGTTTCCATCCTTTCAATGAAAGAAAGGAAAAATACTGCTCGCTCTATTGTGTCAGGAATTTCACTAACTTAAATCCCGTGGCTTAGTTTCTGTTTTATATTCTAAAAAAAAAATCACCCCTACATTGCCTCTTCTCCCCTTCTGCACCCCTTAAGGAATACTTCTTGTTCTGAGATTTAGATATACCGAGTGTCAAGAGCCCCATGGATTAGAGGAGGTTTTGAGCAATAAAAGCGAGATAATTCCACAGCCTCATGGCAGTAGCCTGGGCAGAGGATCTTAGATTTCCTGGGCTGACCTGACTCTCCCTGGCCTCAGAAAGCTCACCAATGTTCATGTAAAGCTGGGGCCCCCTGGGAGAAGCCGAGAATCGCTAGTGAGTAAGTGCCCCCCCCCCCACTTGCTGCATATTTGACCTGATTAAACTCTCTGTGATTTTTCTTGGCCTTCCTTTGTTGATTTGTGTCTTCTGTGAACTGAACATACTCCACTGTTTCTAGGAACTTGTAAAACCAGTCTTGCACTGAGAATAGAAAAAGAACAGGACAAAAGAATATGTAAACACAAAGCAAACAGCAAATACAGGAAAGAAAGGGGCCCTGAAGAAGTACCCTGAAAACAAAACAAAACAAAAAACAAAAATGGAAAAAAAAGAAAAAAATATTCCTAAAGCATTCTTTGTTTTAAATGAAGGATTGTCTTATGTGGTTCACAACTTAAAGATTGTTACTACAAGGGATACTCTACTGGAAATTTATACCTGGGCAAAATAACCACTTTTGAAAGGACAAAAACACTGCAGTAAGGAACCAATACAAAATGTAAAAAAAAAAAAAAGAAAGAAAGAAAGAAAGAAAAGAAAACAGTACAGTTGAACAAAATAAATAACACAAAAGTCTTACAATTTAATTATGAGTTTGTTTGGAAATAACACTCATCAATTTTTAACTTGCCAACCATTATGTGTTTAGTGACAAGATTCATGTAATGCTGTGGCTTGGAGCATGGCGACCTTAACTGTGTGATTCAGGTGACACTCAGTACAACAAGTAACACAAATGTAGAGATAGTTTCTTTTTTCCTTAAGTTGACAATGATATTAATAATGTTATAGATTCTACCTGCTTAAATATATAAGTACATGCTAAATATCCATAGCTAATAACTCACTTCAGTAATACCTAGGTACAAGAGATTTTGCTTCATAGGCAAATTTGAAGTATCAAAAATATCTATCTGCTAAACCTTACTTCTTTGACCTATGGGGAAACAAAATCTTCAGTTTTAAGTCTGGATGTTGGGGGGATATTTAATTGAGTCTGTGTTGAAACTAGTGTTTAGTTCTTTCAGGAAAAAAATATAATTTTTTGATAAATTATCATATTATTTAGCTTCCAAGTTTCATATTAGTTATGAACAAGCAGTATACACATGTTGTTAAAGATCACCATAAAAGACAGAAAAAAATCCCAGTAAAATGTAAGGATACAGAGATTAGAATTATTAGATAACATAATATTGACCAGTAAAGTATGAAATATAAAAAAATACCTTAAAGTTATAAAATAAAAAATAAAAATATAGCAATTAATAAAATTTCCTTTTAAATTAAAATTCATATATAGCATATAGCATTAAAATATTGGCAAAAAATGATAAATTATTGGAAGGACTTATCTGCAGGCCAGAGAATACTTAACAGAGAATTTCGAATTGGAAAATATGTAGAAAGAAGTTGCCAGTATGGAAAACAGGGGCATGATTATGGACATATGAAGAAAATCAAACCATATTTAAAACAGCATGTGTGTGTGTGTGTGTGTGTGTGTGTGTGTGTGTGTGTGTGTGTGTGTGTTATTTATCTATTTGGAGTCCATAAAAGGGACAAAAATGCAATATGGAAGTGACATTTTGTTATAGTTGAACATGGGCTAAAATGTTATGGAAATCTTCAGTTCGTAGGAATGGCCAGAACAGAATATTGTAAGACATCAAAATTTAATTAAGTAACACTGTCCTTGGGCAAAAGTGGTGAGTCTTCAGGATGGGATCCATCAGAATAGCATTTCAAGTAAAATCATGCCACAAAGAAAAAGTTAAAGAAATTTCAAATAGAAATCAAAGATAAAATTTATGATTTTTGTAATATACAGGGAAAGCAACTTCAATTTAGATTTAGTCAATAAACAATATTTAAGTAAGTAGAAATAAAATACATTAAAATAAGCTTAGAGAGTTTACTACTTAAGTATTTACATGACATTAAAAGAACACCAGGAAAAAGATGGCAGAAGAAATGCCAGAGAGGAGTAAGGCCGTGAGCAGCAGATACATTTATGAATAGGTTATAAAATATCTCACCTTTATAAGCAAATAAATATATAATGAGTTTTTAAAAGGATATATTTTGTGAACTAATAATATATGAATTCAAATTGGATTCATCATAGTTAGTGGCTGGCAAGGATTCTTTAATTACTCAGGAAAGGAATTAAGGTATGGAATAAATTAATTTCAGAGATAAGTACAAAAGTATTTTATAGGTATCTTTCAAATTCTGTCCTAAACATATATGCTTGTTCTTTTCTGAAGAGAAATGAAGGGGTGGTGGATGCTTGGGAGAGGAGGTGGGGCAGGGGTCTGGGAAGAGTGGAGGGGGAGCCAGGGTGTTTTGTATGAGAAACAAATATAATAAAACAGTGGGGAAGCAGGAATGGTAGGAAATGCAGTGGGTATATAATATCTTCTAACAACAAAGGGAGACATGTGTAACTAAAAGAGAAGCTGAAACTTAGTACAATGAATTAAGTGCAATTATAACAAAAATAAAAATCATAGAAACTGAATTTCATGTCTATAAAATCTTAATTTAATTTATAATTCTATTGTTACAATGTAAAATACCTTAACTTCCCCAATATCATGATACATTATTAAAAAGAAAAATCTGGGAACTAACTAGAAAGTAGTAGGTAACATTTAATAAAAAGGAAAGGGAATAGCCACATTAAAATTGGATAACAGAATGGAGGGAAGATCTCCATAAAACTGGGTGATTATAAATGAAGATAGATGAAGCATATACTAAAATATAGGGAGAATAAATAAAACCATTATAATAATAGGAAATATACATCTTTCTCACTAATGTTAATGAAATGATGAGAAACTGGTGAAATGGTTCATTTAGTAAAGTTCCTGTGTGTAAGACCTAGGGTTTGAGTTTAATCCAAATGATTCACATAAAATGACAGGGCAGCATCTTCACTCATAACCCCCTATTTCTGCCTAACATGGCTCTTTGTGAAGCAGGACTCCAAGTCCTGTTTAAGAGAACTCCAGAGTCAGTGACTATCCTCCACCTGCTAGCCAGCCTATCACTCACCCAATCCATCCCACGACTATGGTACTGGAGTGTCTGAACCCAGAGCTCCAATTAGAACTTCAGACCTATGTCAGTTAGATTCTGACCCTAAAGCCTACAATGACCTACAAAGATTGACAAACCAACAAACACATTGAGAAAGAAATCAAATAAACAGAACCTTTCACACAATAGCCTCAAAAAAAAAAAAAAAAGAATAGAATAGGATAGAATAGAATAGAATAAAAGTAAACCTTGGAATAACTTTAACCAAGCAAGTAAAAGACATTTAGTATACAAATACTAAAAGTATTTTAAAAATTGAAAAGGGAAGTCAAAGAGAATATCAAAATATGAAAAAGATCTCCCATGGTTATGAATAGGTAGGATTAAGAGTGTAAACATTGTCATCCCACCGAATGTAGTCTACACATTCAATACAAAATTTCAATACAGTTCTTCACAGAAACTGAAAAACCACAATGTTAAACTTAATATGCTAAAAGAAAGAAAAATGATCTAAATAGTAAAATAACTGCTGGAGATTTCACCATCTCAGAATTCAAGTTGAGCTATAGTTAAAAAAACAACATAGTTTGGACATAATATAGAAATATTTCAATTGTTTATCATGCTATTTACATCCACTATAACAGGCAATACAAATGGGGTATGAATTTGTATAATTTTTTTGAAAAAATAAATTTTGTTTTTTTAAAATGTTTTAACAATGATATTCCTGTGTGTAACCCAGAAATTCTCCCTCTAGATACACATTACAGACAACTTTTATACGTGTGTAGCACAAGATCAGGACATGAATGCTCACAGCCCTGCCATTCTTTTATTGTTAATTACTTAATTACATTTTTAAATTTTGTGACAAGGTCTCTGTAGTTCTCACACTCATGATCCTTTACCTTCTTCCGTGTGCTGGGATTATGGGGCTGGTCCACCATTCCTGGTTTAGCTCTGTTACCTTGAGAACAATGGTGTAAAAGGTTGTGAATGTCTGTTATTAAAAGGGGTGAGGAAAATGTCGAATAAACACGTGGCAAAGTATTACTTCACTATCAAATTAAACAAATTGTAAATTTTATACAGCCCAATCAATTATTTAAAAATCTTCTGTTTATAATTTCAGGAGTCATTTTCTAAAGGGAAGAAATGGTTGAGTGTTTCATACGTAGGAAGACAGGGGACTGGTGGAAGACACCTCTAATGCCCACCCTTGATGGTGTTCCGTGTCAGAAGCAGTCTGCAGAGACTCCACGTGCCTATTTTCTTATGTTTTAAGGTATTTTCTGTGCATGAAATGGCACATAATCAAGTTTGTTTTGATGCACTCACTTCCACCCTACAAAGAGTTTGATGTGGGATATACAGAGTAAAATTGAGGAGCTTATGCATCTAGTAGCAGATGCTCTCTGGACAGCGTCTTACGCGTCTAAATAGTAAGGAAAAATTGCTATTTTCTCACTTTTTTTTTTTTTTTACTTTTTGTTATTCCTGTACCTTCACTACATATACAAGGAAATTTACATTGAATGTGATGACACATCAGGAATTACAAGTATTTCCAATGCTGCATGAACGCAATCCTAGAAAAGAAAATTGTACCTTAATATACACTTGAAAGTCACTATTTTAATTTAGCATAATTATTTATGACTAAAAAATAATACCACAAAATACAAATGATATGTAGAAATTATTTTTTGAGTATTGAGAACATTACTAGATATCATAGTGAGAAACTAGTGGCCAGTCTATGAATTATAAGAAGATCATATGACAGGAAGACCACTTGTGGTACGTCTGAATTATTCCAGAGAAATTCAGCAGAAAGTAACTGCTCTCAAAGATAATATTTAAAACTCCCCATTTGAACATCAAAATGTTCTGGTCCAGTTAAATTTAAATGTTTTGAATATGTCTATTTTATAAGAACAAATGATTCAATTAAAGGAAAATTTTTGTGGCATAAGTTAATGATTTTATATAAAAACAAAATGAGATTCCTTATTGAAATAAAACATATATACATGACTCTTATTTTTGGTTTGTTAGTGGTGTGATATAAAATGATGGAGTATAAAGATGTAGAATTGGAACCATAGCCAAATAATGAATATTGGAGAAAATAAAATTTAGACAGCAAGTAGATGAACTGAAACTAGACTTTGCACCTCTCAAGATTTTTTTTTTTAATTATAGTGTATTTTATAAAAATCCTTGATTAAAGATCTCTGAATTATAAAGGACATTTTGGTCACCTTGTTCTATAATACACCAAGGACAAACAGATACTTGATAAAAAATGAGGGACAGTAAATTCAGTACAAATTGAGGTAAATAATGCTTTATGCATGTGTATAGTCAACCTGTGAAATTCATCGACCGAGGAGGTCACTGAGTCAATCACCATGGTGGAATTTGAAAAACAGCTGGATAATTTTATGACCACTAATAGCTTGGGGAGTTCTGCTCAGCAAGCAGATATATTAAGGGTCATCAAATCTCTTGTTTCAAAATGGAAGTTACCAGTGGGGGTTTGTCAGAGTCAGTCAGCCTTTGTCCTCTGGCAGGTGTGGTGATGGACACTAGCCTTGGTATTCAGCACTTGGTTGCTGATGTGCATACATGCATGTGTGCTCTTTCTCCTCCACCTGAAGGATGAGATCATGTGTCAGAGGAGCAAAGGGGAACAGACTGGTGTTTAGCATGTTTCATAATGATAAGATCAATGCCGTACATGGTTTGTCTTTGAATATCAGTCTCATAATTTCAAATTTATGAAACTAAACAGCTTGAATATTTCTAGTCATTACATTTTAATATGTGTGGGGCTTGACAGCCATATTCCTTATAGTACTATGTAAAATGGCATTATAAAACTTACAATACCTTTAATATTCCTTTATAAATGTGTCATATTTTAAGGAAATAGTATTTATATTTAAAGTATATTTCACTTTGTATATACTCTTGATTGTATTATGTGACATTTAGTCTCTAATTAGAGTCACATATATTTGTGCACTTGAAGTTAACATAATTATATTTTTGGTTTTCCCCCACACAAACTTTGACAGAAAGACAAACTTCAAATCACCTGTAATTTACAAATCTAAGATAGCTACTATTTATGTTTATAAGGATATGTGCCCATATGCTATATATGATCTATATTTTGTTCTTTAATAACAATAGAGTTTGAAAAATACTTTTAACCTAAGTATTTTTTAAGTTCTTTTAATGCAAATATATCATATTTCAGTGTTTTCTGCTTTTGCATTTAGGTTTCTTGCAATTTTCTACTCATTACTTTGAAGGACATGTAATTGAATGGTTCAAAATGAATACATTTTAATTCACATTGTCACATATTTTCTAGACAAATTGTGTTATTTTATGAAAGTATAATTTCTTCTACAATAAATAAATAATATGCATTTATATATATGTAAATATGTAACTTTACTAGTATGATTAATAACAAACATAGGAAACCTTTGTAATCAGTCTTTGACATCTTTGGTTATTTGCAATTTGAATACTTTTCCATAAATTTTTAGCACTTAAAATTTTTTGATGTTTTTGGTAGTTGTTTTGTTGCTTGAAATCTAATGAAACTATGATTTAACATTTAATGATGGAAGTCTTGCTTCTCAATAACCAGGGTGTTAATAGACTAACTTCTCCATTTATAACAACAGACTGTCTGAATGACTACAAAAGCAGGACCCAGTATTATGTTGTCTACAAACCCTTACACCTAAGGCTCAGGGAACATTGCGTAGCATAGGGGAAAGACTAAGAGCCACAGATCTAGGACACCTCCTGTGAGACAGGAGCCACACCCATGAAATCGCAACAGTATGGTCTCCCGATATTGTCTGTACAAAGGCATCATCAATTGAGATCCCAAAGTGAACGCGAAAACTCCCACCCCTAAGTGAAGAGGAGCAGGTAGTTAGTCGGTGGCTGTTTTAGAGGGGGAACCAGTCTTCTCCAGGGATAAACCCCCTCTATAGATTATCCAATCTAAACACATATGCATACAAGTGTACTAAATTCTATAAAACGCAATATATGAAAAGCTATTTTTATTTGTATAGCCTAAGTTATCAAGATGAAGGCCTGGGAAAGAACTAAAAGAAATCACCAGATTATATCCATATACACATGTATGTGTGTGTACGTGCTTGTGTAACAACAATAATTAAAGAAGAGATCATGAATTTGAGGAGCTGGGGAGACTTGGAAACAGGAATTGAATAAGGAAAGATGGCATGTAGATAATGAATACAGTCATCATGCATGAAATTGTCAAAAGTAGAATTACATTGATGTTAAAACTAGAAATGTGCTTCATCAGCAAGGGCTCATATATTGGACTGAAAATGTGGAATATCCTATAGAGATGGAAAATAAAAGTGAGCAGGAGTTCTTAGGCCAACCAAAAGAGATTCAAAGTACAACACTAAAAAGGGCAGTGAAGCACACAGAGAGTAATTCTCAAATGAAAATATCTTCTGTCAGGGGACCAAAATTTTGGACACCAAATTCTGGGCTCTCTGTTCATTCTTCTTTTCCTGTTTGGGATATTTCAATGGTTTTCCATAAAATACCTTCTAATTGTCATCTTTCTCAGCTAGTACTCAACATAATTCATTTGCTAGTTAAATCAGAAAACATATTATGGCTTTTAAAAATAAATAAATAAATATATAGAGATTTTTATTTTAATATTTCCCAGGCCTTCATCTTGATAACTTAGGCTATACAAATCAAAATAGCTTTTCATATATTGCGTTTTATAGAATTTAGTATATTTTATAATTTTATATATTATACTATTTTGGATGAGTTTTACTTGATAACTTTTACCTTTTCACTATTATAATTGAACCTCAACCATAGTATTTTCTAATTAATTTCTGATGGTATAAAAGAATCTCTTGTTTAAATACATCTTTTACTAACCCTTGGAAGCTACTAAAACCTGAATAATCTTATGACATTTCTTATGAATTATCCTTGACAACCTGTAACTATCATTTATGTAAATACAAAAGTAGGCAATGAAATTTTATTTAGATTACTTTTTGGAAGAAGTTTAGATTTGCAGCAAAATAGATGAGTGGAAGACGTAAACTTCCCTTATGTGTTATACATTCAAACACCTACTGTTATTATCAACATTCTACACCAGAACTGTTTTACAAGTGATGAACCCACATTAATACAAAGATATCACTATTAACCAAACTCCACAATTAACATTACAGTTTATTCCTGGTATTGTTCATTCTATGAGTTGCAAAAACTATGCAATGGTGTAAATCCAATACTGCAGTTCTGTGCACAATCACTTAACTTCAACACTGCAGTATTGTGCAGAATCATTTAACGCTGACCAAATGTCCTGCTTGACCTTTTCAACCATCCTTTTACCCAGTCACTTGGCAACCAGTTTTTAATTTTTAAATTGAAAGTAATATATGTACATGTTTATGTACAATTCAATAATTCGATAGGCATATGCAATGTGGAATATCAAATTGGAAAGATTAACATTATGCATCAAATATGTTTCATTTCTACATGTTGAGAACTACAGATTATCCTGGTTATTTTGAAATATAAATAGTTGTAGGTACTAAGTTATTTTACTGTATTATCAGACACTATCTTAGGGTTTCATTGCTATGAAGAGGCACCATGACCACACACAGAAAAAAACTCTTATAAAGGCAAACAGCTAATTGAGGCTAGTTTACAGTTTCAGAGGTTTTGTCCATTATCTTTATGGTGGGAAGAATGGCAGAGTGCAGGAAGATATGGTACTGGAGAAGCCTAAAGTTCTTGATCCAAAGGCATTAGGATACAGTGTCTACATTGAAAGTACCTTAAGCATATAAGAGACTTCAGAGCCCGCCCCCACAGTGACACACTTCCTCCAACAAGGTCACACTTACTTCAACAAGGGCACACCTACTAATAGGGTTCTTCCCTATGGGCCAAGTATTTAAATTTATGAGTCTATGTGTATGGAGAGGGGGCATACCTAATCAAACAACCACAGACATGAAAACTAATTTTTCTTATCTCACTGCATTTTGGAACCTGTTTTTAAATGTGTTTTTTTTTTTTTAATCCCTCTCTTCTACTGTCACCCTGAAGCTCTTATTCCTTAGGGACCACTATTCCATTTGCTTGTATTAAACTGATGTGTGGCTTCTACTAGTAAGAACACACACTGTTTGTATTTCTATCCCCGGCTTATCTTATTTAGCAAACATTCTCCAAGTCTATCTGTTTATTTCAGGAGCACCCTAACTTTATTAGAGAACCTCGAGACATTGAAATTCTGATATTTTCTCCTCAAAATGTTGACATATTCTTCAAAAAAAATTGATAAACAAGTGCTTACACTAGTATAGGCCGATTCTGTTCTTTATATCCAATCTCATTATTATTATATATCTCATTATTAGTTATGAGTCAAAGTTTCTGCAATCAAAATAACCCAAAATTTAAAAGTAAATGTTAGAAACTTTTAAAGTTAAATTTCTTTTCATTGTTTCATTATTTTTTGTTTGTTTGTTTTTTGTTTGTTTGTTTTTTGTTTGTTTGTTTTTTGTTTGTTTGTTTGTTTTGTGTTTTTTTTTTGTTTTTTTCCATACAGGGTTTCTCTGTGTAGCCCTGGCTGTACTGGAACTCACTTTGTAGACTGGGCTGGCCTCGAACTCAGAAATCCGCCTGCCTCTGCCTCCCAAGTACTAGGATTAAAGGCACTTGTTTCATTATTTTTAAGTGAGCATTTTTTGGTATCACTAATGAGAGACTCTGCCTTTAATGTAGATTTTTAGTTTTACTGAATTCCAGCAAAGGACGAGCATTACTGTCATCTGATGCTCCCCCCGTGCTTTAGGGAGCCCCTTCCTCAGAATAGCCCTCATTGGTGAACTCTAAATGTGAGCTTTCTCCTGTAGAAATTGAATCATGCTGGGTAAGGGGAAAGGAATTCTCTCTGAAGCACACATACCAGAAGGGAAACTGTGGGATGCATGGACTCGAAACACAAAACAGAAAACAAAACTGAGGAAGAGTCATGATGATTCCTGATGATCTTGCTTCAGTTTATTTGATGTCAACACTCCTTGCTTCGTCCTTGGTTCTCGGAGTAGAATTATGGTTGGTAAGCAACATGGAAGGAGGAGTACTTAGGTCATGTCAGTAACAAACATTACAAGTTCTCACAGATGCAGGAATATGGAGATGAATGTGAAAATAATTCTTGAGGTGAATAGGTCCGTTTTACCTTCTAGCTCACAGTGCCAGCAAACTGTGGCTCTTAGCTCCGTTTTCATTTCAAAGTGGTGCAAGGATTGAAAAGCTTATTGGTTTTGGAGACAAACCAAAAATCTCTATTTTGATAATGTTTGATCACTTACTTATTTTAATAAAAGCAGAATAACCACCCTCCACGGATGTAAATCCTCTACTTGGTACTAGTGACATAACCATGATTGCTCATTGTGTTAACTTATTGGGCCTCCATCTTATTATTTAACTTAAGATATTTAGGAATAGTAAAAACTGTACCGATACTTTTATTTGTACTGGATATTAACATAAATGAAATAAATAATATAATTTTGATTCTATCTTTTAGTTACAAGTACGATGTTTTAAAAACAGTATTGAAAAAATAGTCTAAGTTTGAGCAGTTTTACTCAGTGTGATGGTTTTATAAAAATAAATGCACATATATACTGTCTGCTAAATAATTACCTTTCTTCCACATTGTTAACTCACAAGGTTCTGCAGAAAATAAATAGCATGAGATGTATGGCCATGTATAGTCAAGATCACAGAGTGTGAGGCCAGTAGAAGAAGGAATGACATCAGAGAAAATACCAAAGTACAGTAAACATCCAATCATTGAAATGAGGAAACCTAGTGAAATTCAGGAAGCTGAGAGAGTGAGTAAGAAAGAGGGAGAGCTTGTGTGTGTGTGTGTGTGTGTGTGTGTGTGTGTGTGTGTGTATAAAAACAGTGTCAGTGTCAACTGGCTTAAAAGGTAGATTATAGATTTTAAATTTTAAAATAATGGATGTTAGGAAGAGAGTGTGACTCTCTGAGCACTTGGTGACAAGGCTGCAAAGCAGAATCCACGGCGCAAGCAGAGGTAGTGGCCGAATGCTCAGCCTTAATATGAACAAAGCACTTAGCTGAAAAATGCAGGCAGAGTATCTTATTCAGTCTGTGACCCAATGCAAACATCTTGTATAAAGGAAGGCTCAGCACAGGAGCCAAAGCACCTCCCACAGACATTATCGTAACCAACTGCAACAGACAGAGGATGACACAGGAAGAGGTAAATCTAATCAAGACAGTCAGAGTCATAGTCCAGTTCATCTCTAAAATGCACCAGTCAACTCTCATTTTGTCAGTGTGTAGAGAGAAAATATCATTTGCAAACTAAGTGGATGCTACTCTCTGTGAGGGTGCCAGGAAGGCTAATGATGACACCAGGAAGAACTGTAGTCGCTGATGATGACCTATGGACACTCATCTAAGTGGCATGGTTATTTGCTGTCTCACAACCATATTCTTTATCACATGTCCATAGTTGATGTCACACTAAAAATACTGAATCTAAAATATTTTGTCATTTGGTCCCAGAAACAATGCAGAAATGCTTAGGGCCCTTGGATATCTGGATATTGTGCCTTCCTATCACACCTGCCTCACTAACACACAAGGGACCAGAGTTAGGCTTAGTTCTATAGATTAGAACACCATTTTTATTGCAGCCCAAATCATACTGGGAGATTGCAAGTTAAGTTAGAAGAGTGTTTTCCTAAGATAGGAGTACAAATCTAGAGGGTACATGTCTAAATGCAAAAGGGTACAGAGTAGTTCGGATGTGGGAAAAGGTATGTGTATGCATGAGAAAGCTTTGTCAGAAAACCATGAAGTCAAGGATGTTGATGTCCACATGTTGAGAAAGTAGCAGGAAGAATCTGGCAGATCGAGATATTGTACAATGGTTGCAGAGAATTACCAGTAATCCCATAGAAGAAATGGTGTTTATATATTTAATAATCTCTAAAATTAACAGTGACCTTAAAAACAAGATCGCCATTATGTTAATATTCTGATTATAATCAAATACTCATTTTATTTTACACCACTTTTATTTTCATTTTCTGACTGGAGAAGTCAATATTGAGCTGGAGATATACAGAAGACATTTAAATTTGAAACATACTGTGTTGTTTGGGGGTCATTTTATATAAAGTGCTGGAAGGAGCCTTGAAAGCACACTTTCAGCCTGTAAAATTATAGGGATACTACATATCATAAAAAAAGAATAAGACTAGAAACCGCATGCTTTCTGAGATGATGAAAAGTTTAATCCACTTGAGGGGTGCAGTTACACATAGTACAAAGTGAACAGAAATCTGGAGAAATGTAGTTCCTTGAATTAAGATGCAAAGATAGGCTTTAACCTTTGCAGATATGTTGAGGTTAGCTGGTGCTGCTATGCATTCCAATGCTAAACTCTGTACCCCCAAATCTGGTTACCCCAAGGGTAGTGAACTCACAGACAAAATATTTTTTTTTGTGCAACCTTGTTTCCCAAGTTAATTGTTTAATAAAAGGCTATGGTATGATTGTGCAGTAGAGAGAGAAAGTTAGCACTTGCAGATTGAGTGAGGGATTCTCAGGAGGAGGCAAAGAGGGAAGGAGAGAAGAGACAAAGAGGGGGAGGGAGTCATGAGAGAAGATGGATCATAAAGCACATGACAAGTGGAAACAGCAAGTAACAGGTGAACGTGGTTGGAATATAAGTTAACCTTACTCAAATCTAACCAAGCTAGGCTTACAAGCTATAAATAAGTACCAGGATTGTGTGTCTTCTATATGGACTAAATAGGATATATAATTTGTATATGTGTATGTATTCCAATATATGATTCCAACTATGTATGTGTTTATGTGTGCATGTGTGTCCATGTGTGTGTGTGTGGGGGGTGCTTGCCTGGTGTCTTAATTAGAGTTTTACTGCTGTGAACAGATACCATGACCAAGGCAAGTCTTATAAAAATATTTATTTGGGGATGGCTTACAGGTTAAGAGGTTCAGTCCATTATCATCAAGGTGGGAGCATGGCAGTATCCAGGCAGGCATGGCGCAGGCAGATCTGGGAGTTCTACATCTTCATCCAAAGGTTGCTAGTGGAAGATTGACTTCCAGGCAACTAGGATGACACACCTACACTAACCAGGTCACACCTATTCCAACAAGGCCACACTTCCAAATGGGGCCAATCCATGGTCCAAGAATATACAAACCTGTGACATGATTCAGTGGGTAAAGTTCTTTCTGTGCAAGCATATGGAATTCAGTTTGGATTCTCAATCCACAGGACCTTATGCTTATAAACTTAGTCCTGTGGTTTTGGAGATAGTCAGATCCCAAGGGCTGGTTGGCTAGCAAGTCTAGTGAGATGAGCAGCTCCTCCTTCAATGAGAGACCTTATCTCAAAAAGAAAACAGTAGCAGAGTGATAATGAAAAACATTGACCATCTCTGCCTCTATCCTTTACACATGCATGCACAAGTGAGCACATGTACATATACACATGAGTACATATGAATTTACAAAGAGGGGGCAGGGAGGGAGAGAGACAGAGACAGAGAGAGAGACACAGAGAGAGACAGAGAGACAGAGAGAGACAGAAAGAGAAGATATCAGAGCCAGACATGATGGCACATTCCTATAATCTCAGCACTTAAGAGGCAAACATTGGAATGTGGTTACATGTTCAAGGCCAGCCTGGTTGTCATAATAATTTTGAGGACAGCCAAGGTTTACATAATGAGATCTTGTATCAGAACAACAAAAAAAGAAAAATAATAAAAATTTAGAGATGATAGAATTAGACCTCATCTCAAGACTAGTGATAACTTCATGTCATTTGAATATTAAGACTAATTGCATGATTCTGTCCTGTGAACCTAACTAAATGTATTAGAATTTTTAATTTATTCATAGTTAGGTATCATTCCAAGCAAGTACAAAACCTTTCCAGGCACTGGTCATGACACGTAAAACCACTGATTATTTTTAAAAGTACATTGAATGCTGGCTATGTTGGATCACTTACAAGTGGTTTAAAATACTGATTAAGGCATAATTTCCCCCTTAATGATCTTTCCTGTAGGCAAAACACAAAAAGTATCAGGATATACATGATACAATGTAAAGGTGCTATAGTCTATTAGAAGAAGGAAAACTTCTCAAAGGACTCCACAAGTCTATTTAAGTATTACCATCAAGACAACATAACTGAGGCTGATCTGCTAAGTGTGAGATTTCTTGCTCTGTACTGTGCTCATGCCCAGTTTCTCATTGATTCATTCCAATAGTTGCCCGAAATGGCATTGCTATCCCTATTTAACTGACGAAGAAATTGAGAGTTAGAGAGAAAACGATCCACTCCTCCTCAGTCATGGCTAGTGAACATAAACCCACATGGACCTTGAACTCAAGCTTGCCTGTTATTTATTTTGCATCTCGCACCAAGGGGCAAATATTTTAAAAGTCCAAAATATGTTTTGAAAGATCAGAGTCCTTGGAAAAACAGAGTATAGATAAGGAAGCAGCGGTCCTTCACAGCTGAACAAACATACGGAAGGATAAACAGTAAGTGCGTTTGGACACCGTGTTAGGGAATCAACCCGTGCTAAAGAGGCCACAGAGGAAAGTAAAAACTCCCTGATTGGAAGAGTGACACGGGGAATACGCATTTCCTGGGATTAGTCTAGCCAAGAATGGCACGTGAATTAGAGCTGAAGAGAATGAGAGCAACAAAATGGGGCTCATTTAGCGGTCCAGGAGGATGACACCTGGAGGCTGGGGGAATGAGACAAACGTGTACAACAGATGGGCCCCATAATAAAGCAAGGAAATGGAAGCGAGAAGCTTGGAAAGGCTTTAAATCCAGGAATCCATTAGTTTTTAATGTTTGGGAAGACATAAAAGGTCTCTAAGCAGGAAAACATCATCTGTCCAGGCTTTCTCTTCCCACGTAGACTTTCAGTTTACAGAGAAGTACACATGGAGTTTTTATTTAGGGGGAAATGCCTACCACTGTGCACGCTGGGCTCGTGCTAGGCTCCTGATTATCACTCCAGCCCAAGCACCTTGCTTCTTCCAATGGGAGGCTTCTCCATCATCCCATTCGTCATTGCCATGACAGTGTAGGGATGATCCGGTGATGTACACACTGATAGTGAGGTCAGTACTAAAAATGCCACCTAGGCAGGGGGATATAGCACCATGCGTTTTCTTTTTAAAAAGGCTAACTAGAAAGATGGAAGGGAGGGGAGACACGGAACAATTAAATGCTGCCTTTTAAGAGATTCAGCGCGACTGTTGCAGTGTACTGGCAAAGTCGGTGTGAGGAGGCGCAGAACACACAGACAGCATGCTTTGGATAACGCTGAAAGTCACTCTGGGCATCACAGATGTAGAAATCAATTTTAAGATTAAAAAAATTGAATCGGTAATTTTGACCCACACTGTACTGAATCATATGGATTTTGTATTTTCATTAGTCTCATGCCTATCAAGTAAAACCCCGTAAATATGAATGGAGCCAGAATATTACTTAAACATATTTATAAAGAGACTGATTTAACCTGCCAAGACTATCCTTACAAAAAATAATTTTCTGTTTAGCTTTATTTTTCATACCATGAGAAAAATTAAACTCCTAATTTCTATTGATAAATTGAAATATTAATACTACATATTCAAGCTGAATACTAACCAGGAAATCTGTAATGTTATATACACCAATTTTCAAGTTGAAGTCTGGACAATGGTCAGGTGCATGCTTTAGAATAAGGGATGTACCATTACATTCTCTCTTTCCACAGATCCTCAGCAGATCCAGGCTTTTCCTGAGCTAAACATCCTCGGGTAGCTTAATTTTCAGATTTACAGCTGCAGCTTGTAAAGAATTTCTCTTCCCTCCCTCATGCACAGATCGATTCCCCTTGGGTGCTGGTATCTTAATCATATAATCATTTGGGTTGGAAGGACCTATGCTGGCACACTAATCTATTCCTGTGAATCACAGTGGAATTGATTTTATTATTACTAAGTCATTCCTGATCGATGGGCATGGGGATTCGGTTGGAATTTCTCCAGTGACGGTGATCCTGCAGTCTCCTGTGACAGCTGGTGCCATTCCTGGCTATTCATATTGTTATAAAGTTATTCTTATATTTAACCCAAATCTTCCCTTCTGGAATCGAAGCCTATTACTTCTTGTTCTGTCCTCATTGACTAATGAGAATTGGTCCCTCTTCTTGTGATAACAGCCCTTAATGAATCTGCAGACAGTTATGTTTCCCCCCAGTCTTCTTTTATCCAGACAGAACATGTCCACTTGCCCTAACCTTCCCACATAGGACTTATTTCCTAGAGCCTTTATCATCTTTGTGCCTCTCCTCTGAACTCTTGGCATTCTGTCTATGTCTCTTAAAGGGGGATGCTGTAATTTAAATGCTGCATTTCCCCAAAGGCCGAACTCCCAGAGAGGAAGCAGAAAACAAACAAACAAACAAACAAACAAACAAACAGCATTTGGGTATTTTTGCATAAGGCCTAACTCACAATTACTGCACTGACATTTAGGAAACAGAAGAGACATAGAATGCATGGAAGTAAAATCTTCCCAATGCCCTGCTAACTGCACAAGCTAGATAGTGGCAAATGCATCAGTATTAGCTTAAAGAGGTCATTAGCTAGTTAGACATCCTTGAGGTTCACTGAACTACCCTGCTACTTTCAACACTTAGCAACAAACATCCACAGGATTCAATAAAAAATTAAAGTTCTATATTCTCAGTAATTTTAGAATTCTTATTAGTTCTGCTTGTATCTGAATAGGAACAAAATATAAATTATTCATATAAATAAGCAAAACATTACATTGTTTTAATTTCTTTTTTTGTTCTATATATGTGTTCCTACACACTTGTTTCGCACACATGTGTAGAGTATACAAGATCTGTGGAGGTTTATAAAATTACTGTAATGTATTCTTTGTCCTTAAATGGCAGATCATTTGGAGTTCTAAAACCACATTTATTTTTATTCCCAACTACCACAATTTATTTCTGTTACAGAAGCTTCTTATTGTTCACAAGTAATTAATTGCTCTGTTTTGTTTGGGGCATTATCCATATCAGACAAAGAAGAAATCTTTGAGTGTTCTTCCACCAAAGCTCAATCTCTTCCTATTTTTTATCATATAAAAATAAAAATGAGAAGAAATATTTCAGTACCTCCAGCTACTCGTCCTATTTGTTACTTCCCTTCAATCCAGTTGGGAAATACTCTGGGAGACAAAGCATTCTCCATATTAGGACATTCTTATGATATTAGGACACGCTCTGATGATCTATCCTAGTACTGGACTTCTGACATCTGTTGAAATCTAGTTTAAGTTTGTATGTGCTACACTATTTATTTTTAAATGTCCTTAGGTTTGTATTTTCCAAATATAGATAAATATAAATAAATAAAATATAGATGAATGCATACTTATAAAGCAAACATATCATCTGAAGTTCTAGTAATTGTTTCCAGAACTTGTCATTCTTAACTTATATGTATTAATAAATAGGCTAATGCTTTAATCATATTGATAATAGGGTTTTGGGCACTTAACAAACCAATGTGGATGACAAGTTTACACAAGGCTGTGCCTGGCTGTTGAGAGGGAAAAATCAGTCTTCTTCAGGGAGGAGACCCTCTCTTAGGAGCAAACCCAAAGAACTCAATAAGGGATGTGTGTGTGTGTGTGTGTGTGTGTGTGTGTGTCTGTGTGTGTCTGTGTGTAAAACAACAGTAGAAGAGTATGGGCGGCATATAAGGAGTTGGAGATATGGGGAATGTAAAAGATGTAAATCCAGTACTCATGTAAGAAATCCTCAAAAAGGCAAAGAAATATTTAAACAAGTGTAAAGTTTTCATTATTATTAGTGTTTGAGACTGTGTTGAATCTTTGATCTAGAGATTTCTGTCACTCTTGAAGTGCTGGAATTACAATGGTGACCACCACACCAGCTTCAAAGCAAACTTATGGATACAGAAATGTCCTAATGAATGTGTGTAAAGTGCTATCACATGAAACTGGTCTTTCTACCCTAACAGGGACAACATACAACAAGATAAGGTCGTTTGGATTTTTTTTTTTTAAATAACTGAGCAAAAAACTTGAAGTCATTACATTCTAGATGTGTAAATTTACAAATCTTTCTCAGGAGAATTCTTTATGACTGTTTTGGTGGGATGGAATATTCTTCATAAGTGGGAAAGGAAAATACAGCCACACTAGTAACAATATGTGACGCCAATACATGTAGCCTGGTGTGAAGGAGAAGCTTCTGGAAATGGCAGAGTCATGTATGTCTTACTTGTCAGTCAGGACATTGGCGGGAGTTTCATGAGACGAGCAAAGGCGAGTGCCTCCAGGACTGAGGGAAGATAGCAGAAATGAAATAAATTCCTTGGTTCTTATATATTTCCCCAAGTGATCACATGACCCAGGTCAGAGGATTAGAGAACCCCTTGAAGGCGCATAGACCTAGTAAAATGTTACTTATATCTGTGAGCTGATGAGTTATAGGGACATTTGAAGTTCCTTGGAGACCACTAAGCCTTCACTAACAACACAGAAACTGGTCTCCAAAGCGTAAGAAGAGAGGAAAGGCCTACAGGAGAGAAGAAGAAAAGGCATGAAAAGTGGGGACGGGGGCAGGGCGGTCAGCAACAGCAGAGGAAGAGGCCAGCCTGGTACACAAAGCTAGTTTCCCCAGCGAATAAAAGCTGATGGCAGGTCTGTGAGGCAATGAACAAGTCTGAGCACTCACAGCCAACTGCCAATTCTAAAGTCTGTAAGGAGAATTCTGAAGCTGTCTTCTAAGTGCGGAGACTCACAGGCCTACTAGCAACTTATTTGTGATCCCGCTCTCAAAATACCCTCCCTGAATAGTAGCATAGCGCCATGACCTCTACAATAAGAATGAGTTCTGTTGACTAAAATAGTGTTCAAGGGAAGGGGCTAGGAAGGAAGAAGTTATAATAATCATAAGGTTAGATTCTATTACAGGATACAAAGTCATAAGGCTAGGTTTTATTCATTGAGAGGCTAAGCTCAGGATCAGGACCTAAACAATGATCAGGATACTGGGGATTCAGGAAGGCTGGGTCCATAGAATAGCAAAAAAGATCACCCACTTATTACAACACCCACTCCAGCCTTCTGGGTGAAAAGGTATCAGTCATTTTCTTCCTTTGAAGAGAAAAACAAACAAACAAACAAACAAACTTCACCTTTGACAACTCTGGATTTTCTAATGTTTTCTGTAAGCTGTACCTCCTGCACTCGGTAACTGGTGGGGTCTAGAAGTGATCCAGTCCATCAGAGCCAGAATTCTGGCTGGCTTCCTCTTGGACAGGTGAACATTAACTGCTGAACATTAGTGAGAGTGATTGCTGGGCTCTGCCTGGAAGACAGCATTTCACAGAACTCCTCAACCTTCTGCTTGTCCATCCTTTCTGCTTCCCCTTGGGTTATTTTCCCTGAGTGTTGGTTGAGGAGAGATGGTGCGTTTAGGGCTGTGAACTCAGTCTCAGTCATGCACCACAGCATTGCCTGCTGCTACACAAAGGAAGCTTCTCAGACAAAGGCTGAGGGAAAGCCTAGGACTATCGCCATACACATAAGCATTTCAAAGACAGTTAGAACATTTAGCAATATAAAAATCTCACGTACTATCTGGAACCTGTGATCTCTTCAGCTATCGACTTCTGTACAGGATTATGGTAATGGGCATGAAATTCCCTCCTGTGGGGCAGGCCTCAAATGCGGTGAGAAACTTGGTTTCTCCATAATAGTCCCACCATTATTGCATCAGAAAGCACGTTGTGGTTGTGTCAGGTTAGTATTTGCAGAATGCCATGTCCAGCATTAAGTAAGAACCTTGGTGTCTTCTCTCCCCCCAGTAGCCTACAGAACACCTTGCACTTCAGACCTTTGGTTTTGGAGCACAAGTAAAAGGCAGAGGACTAGCAAGTGATCTGCATTAGGGAGTCAGGACATCTTAAGGTAATGGGTTAGCAGACTGTAGCTCAAATGAAAGTATTGAAGTTAGATATTAGATGGAGAAAGGTTTAAGTAGGGGAGGAGACAGGAGTGTGAGTAAAACATGATGTAAGGACTATCTTAAAAAACCAAACAAAAAACAAGAGGTCTGAAGAACATGGATCCTGTTGTCTCATATTGTAAAACACACATGAGGGGATACTGATAGTTAAAGGACTAAGCAAAGGTCAGAGTGCAGGTAGGGAAGAGAAGAAATAGTATATAGATTAACCAGAACTAAGGTTCTATGGGAAATGTTTAAGGAAATCCACTACTTCGGAAACTAATCTCAAAATACAACTTTAAACACACACACACACACACACACACACACACACACACACACACACACCCCAGAGTTTGAATGGAATTACCCTGCCTGGTGGACAATGTTGTTCCCAGAAAACATAGGCTATTAAATGGAAATTTCAATACAAGGCATGGGGTTACCTCCTGATGAGTTGTTGATCGGGGAGAACTCAGAGGTCTCAGAAAACAACACAGGATATAGTGATTGCCCTTGGTTTCCCTCTATAACCACATGTTAAGACACTATTGTTGAAGACTCCACACACCTCAGCTGTGGTACATAGAGAAATCAATCTCAAACTGACTGAGAAACTTCCTCCCTGCTGGCTAAACGTATTTTTGACAGGTCATATTTTCAATTCATGATTTGTTTGTTGGGGCAGAACCCTGTGGTTGGTCAGGGACATCTGAATTTCACATTAATTTTTTTTTTTTTTTATGAATCTAAGGTACTTTTCCTTTGAACAAAAGCTACATGTCTAATATGCCCAACAACTTGAATAAAGGTAAGATTCAGAACACACAAGATGTATAAATATCTTTAAATTATTTTCAATTAAAAGTATTTAGAAGAAAATTAGAGATCAGCTATAAATACACTGTGGACTATGTTGCTATACAATTTCATATAATCTGATATAGGAAAATATCTTTATAAAATTTAAAGATATTTATAAACATATAAATATCTTTAAATTATTTTCAATTAAAAGTATTTAGAAGAAAATTAGAGATCAGCTATAAATACACTGTGGACTATTTTGCTATACAATTTCATATAATCTGATATAGGAAAGTTTGTGCTGTGAAAATTCCTACATAGAACATCTGTGGTATAGAAATTGGGCACAAATTCAGTGTGCTTGTGTGTGCATGCACGCGTGTGTGTGGGGGGTGTGGGTATGTGTATGTGTGTGTGTGTATGTTTGTGTGTGTGTGTATGTGTGTGTATGTTTGTGTGTGTGTATGTGTGTGTGTGTGTGTGTGTGCTTGTGTATGTGTGTTTAGGTGGGTTTTGTTCAAGTTTCTGGAGACACATATAGAGTTAAACGCTTGTCTTCCCATACTATCTTGTGCAAACGAGTTTGATCAATGAAGAACAGACACAAGTGAGTAAGTGTAGGTCACAGTAAGCCAGTCGAAATTCCCTACTTACAGCGGACTTCTTAGATTTTGTAACTGCTATGACTCCTCTTTCCTTTGGACCCAGCAGAGTTTTCATGCTCAGGCTTCTGTCCTGACTACATTCTTTATATCTTAGCTACATTCTCATAAATAGATCCCTTAGCAAACTTTAAATTGCAATAATTTGATTATGTCACTTTTCTTATGTAGCCATATCTGTCTGTTTTTCTGTCTCTGCCTACCATTTATCTATTATTTTCTATATTTCTCTTCCCATCCATTTTCATGTATGCACATACACAGAGTATTCATAATATGTACTATGTTGCTATTCAAAATTCAGAAGAAGCTGGATTCATAAATTCTAATAAGGAACACTTTCCAAAATGTACTATTAAGTGGTGAGTCAGCAAGTTTGGATTGATATAATTTCAATCATATATACTACTTTGTTTTAATATTTAACTATATAATTATAAAGAAAATGTTTTTATTCGCTAACTGGTGAACTGAAATTCATTATTTGTTTACACAAATTTGGGGGTATTCTGTGATTCACTTCATAATGTATGGGGTCTGTTATATTTACTCAACTATATTCAAAGGCTGTTTATTTAAAGCATTTATATTCCAGATACTTTTCTGAAAACCTGGACAACAGTAATAAACTATTTTATACAACTTACATTTTAGTACAGAAAAAAAACAATGAAATTATAGATTCTAAGACCTATGTGATATATTGGGGCAACAAGTATAAACTTTTAGATTTAGAAAATATCCTTAAGAAACTAGCCTAAACGCAGACTTGAGAAACACATCTGTGAAGGATATTTTAGACAGGAGTAGCTAAGGCTTGTAGGTGGGAGTGTGACTTATGTTAGGACAGGGATGAGCTTGTACCAAGTGGGCAGAGGGACAGAGCTTCAAGGGTCCCACAGATAGTGATCAAATCACTAGGATGTTGGCAAGGCTGTCAGAGCTTGAACTAGCCTCTGGCAAGATGAATCCATTGAAGGTGTCAAGCAGAGATGGTCAGTAGGTTTTTTTGCCATTTGATTATTAATACCCCAACTCACATGTTTCAAATAAGTGGATAGGAGACATGGAGGCAACAATTGGGTAGCCGAGAGACGAATGCAGTTATTCAGGTGAGATTGGTCTCCAGACATATAGCACGGAAGAGCAGTGGTAACAAGCTAGAGAAAGCATATGGGTAGACCTCACTGAGAAGAAATTGAACACTGGATGGGGATACCCATCACTTTCTGTAGAGATGTTCTAGGTAGCATCACTTGAATTTAGTCCTGACACTCACTATAACACAAACCCAAAACCTATAGATACAACTTCAGAGACCAAACAAATGGATCTTAGGACTGGGGCACATAATACAATTCAAGTCCTAATGTGAAAAATAAAAGTTTGGTAGTTTTTTTTCTTTCTTTCTTTTTTATCTGCATTGGAGTAGAAATTACACCTGCAATGTATGTATGTATTACTGATGTGTGTCTAGATTCCAAAAGTAGCCTAGAAATACAACCATCCAACTGTTGATATGTATCTGAGGGGTAGACAATGGAGTGTTTCTAAGTTTTTATTCAGCACCCGGCTTCTGTGTTTGTGGGATCAGCATCTCCAGACTGAACTGTGGCTCACAGCAGCTTACACGAAGAGGGAAAGGTAAATAGAGATTTTTTTTGAGGAGTCAGGTAGGAGGAATGAATGCCACTAAGATACATAAAACAAAAAAATAAGTAGTGCCTGAATTGAACCTGCACAGACTTTACTGTTTTTGTCATTATTCCTAAACTATGCTATTTAGTAAATAGTTACATAGTGCTTATGTCTTATGAATTAGTAGGACTAAGGTAGAACTGGTTTATACATATTAGAGGATGCACATGGCTTCTGTGTAGGCTGAACACCATTTATGTAAAGGATCTGATGATCTGTAGATTCTAGACCTTCAGAGATCTTCAAACTAGTCCTCCAAGGACATTGAGCAGTGATAGTTTTTACAAGGCTGCTTTTGTGATTTTTGGAAGAGAAAGAAATATTTGAAAGCTAACTCTACTTGTCTAGAATGTGTTGCAATGGTCTTATTACTAGTTTTAACTTTGCAAAAAAAATCAGTATTCTACAATGAATGCCATGTATTGTGCTGATTTTAATATATTCCAAGTTGCTCAGACATTTTTAAAGCTGAATATGCTTCAAATTTTGCCGCATTACATGTTTTTCTCATTAACTCTTATTGCCCTGAGCATCCTGTCTCTATTGTAATTGTTGTTGATGACTGAAGTAAAGTAGCTATTAAGAATTTCAACCCTCACCTTTTTGGATCCCGCTTTTTCTCTTGTCCCTAAGAAATAGTTAGCCCACCCTTCCTGTGTCACATTCTGACTTTATAATCACTTCTAGTCTCTGGCATGCTTCCCTCTGCATCCTTTGATGGTGGTACTCTGTTATAGCTTTCCCATTTTAAACGTCCCCTGGATGCCCTTACTAATTATTTTTTTTCTGTAAGCACCATTTTTCAACCCTGCCTGTTCCTTTTAGATGATTGCCTTCCTTCTTTTATTCCATGGCCTTAAAAAAATCTGCCTCTCAAGTAAGTAGAGAAGAAATCTGAAAAACAGTAAAGATCAGACATTTGCCAAGGAGAAATTCCTTCTGCTTGTCCCCCTTGCTTCTAAAATACAGACATTTTGCTTTCATGAAGACAATTCAGGCTTTTATATCGTTTTACAGTCAAAAAAAAAAAAAAAAAAACCACTTTTCTGTTTTTCTCATTCTGGACCTCCCATAGATTTCTCTGATTTAAGTGGTGAACAGGAAGTGCTTGTCAGTTGATCAAAAGCCCTGCAACTTTTACAGGGAGTAAAAACAATAAAATTTGATTTTTTTTGAGTGGCTTATAAATTACTTTAATCTGAATTGTGAATTTTCACTTAGGATTTCCTTACAAAATTTTAGGACGAAAAAGGAAAAATAATCAAAGGAGATGCTGTTGGTGCAGGAAGTTCTGCATTACAGCCACAATATGCAGAACATAAGCAGACTGAGAAAAATCAAGGAAACCAGCAACTTAAATAGACTGAAATATCACAAGGCTTGGGAGCCTTCCCAAGCAGTTGGTAGATATATAATCTTATCAAAAATTACGTATATTATATATCATATATTCCATATATATGTATGATATAGTAGAATCATTTATTTAATCTGTGTGCTTCTGAAAACGTTATATTTTAATAACAGTGAATAATATTTAGTGGTAAAGTACTATTGATGACCAAGGGAAAATTACTTTCAAATTTACGTTTATGAAAACTTCCTATGTTTGAGTGCCAATTTTTGCCCTCCAGTAAAGTGATGGACATCCATCATTTGAGTGAAAGAAGAGGGGACAGCAAATTTTATGCTATTTTAAACCCTTTCCTTGTAATGTAGAGTATTCCCATCTCTCACTAATCTGCCCTCACCATAGTTAACAGTTTACACTTATTAGGTGCTTCTAAGTATTTGTCTCACTGGCTTGCTACTTAAGTTTTTCCAGTTCTTACAACAAACTTCTGAAGTATACATCCTTTGTCCCATTGCCATTTCAAGAGGAGACAGGAGACCACACATCACAAAAACTGTAATTTCCTGCCTTAATATCATGTCTTGGAGAACTGACAATTGGATCGGTATTTGGAAAAGCATCTCAAACTGGAGTCAAACTCTTCGTTCCTTTCCCCATTCATTTCCCCTTTCATTTACCAGTGAATAGGAATTCCATTGTTTTAGTTCAGGCTGCACACAAATATCCTTTTACTCTCATGACATATACAGTCTACCAGCAAACTTAATGACCTGTGTCATCTTTCTCAATAGAGCATCCTATGGAATTCTTGAAAGTGTAAGCCGCAGCATATCCCATGATGTCTGACTGGACACTGACAGTCAAAGCCAGAAGAATGTAGCCATGAATCCGCAGATGTGCTCAGATCAGAATCTCTTGATGTAGCCGGATCATTTTGGAGATGTTTTTTTCTCCCACTGACCCTACTGGTCATTTACTGTATCAACAACCATCACTCGTTCATCTGTCATACACTTGGTTATCTTGCAGTCACTGGGAATAAAGAAGACAAAAGGAAAGAAAAACCTCAATTTTGTGAAACTTGCTTTCTGCAGGAAAGAAGCAGACAGTTAGAAACAACCATTTGTTCCAGATGCTAATGTATTCCAAAATGAAACCAAGGCGATGATGAGCAGGTGGCTGGGAGTCTGAGGAGTGACCACCTGAAAGTTGATACTTGAACAGAGACCTAACACAGAATTGAGCCACGTAAGAAAACAACCAACAGTGTGTTCCCAATGACCTCTACTTTTTCTATTTTTAGTTACATAGCATATTCTATATTGAGAGGGTTTCTTAATAGCAATAATGCCCTGAGGGAAAATGTATTAGCAATTTTATGTCTATTGTCCTTAAAATAAAAGCCTCTTGATTGCTACATGTGGAAAACAATGGTTTTTCAAAGACTTTTAGATGCATAAAATCATGTTATAAAGTAATGTGGAACACATTATTTATTAAATTTTTGCAAGCAGGAGTTTCAAATAATTAGGCAGAAGTTCAGCCTAACACTTGGCTTTATTGTGAGAATTTTGGTTGTGTATTTTCAGTAATGTATATTTTCTCTGTGTAGAAAATGAATGTTAGTTAGGGGCTACATTAAATATGAATATTTTTATGTTCATATTTCTCTAAAGGATTATATTGTGTTGTCAAATCTGTATTTTCAATTGGATTTGCTCTCTTATGTCTTAACACTATCCATAAATAACTTTTTTTCAGCCAAAATTGCTGCCATTAGTCCTTGCCTTCCATCCTGCTTCTCAGTAGGATATGGAGTAACATAAGAAAAGAATCTTTCTTTGTCACCACAAGACTCTAGGAGTTAAGTCTCAGATTTCAGCTACTTTGGCTTGGATCTTGTTCCTGTCTGTGAACACTTATGATGGCAATGACATATAATCTCTTCAATAGCTTAGAGATATCTTCACTACAGTCAGCTGGATCTAAAACTGTGGACAAAGAGCAAGTGACTTTTTCTCTAAAAGAAAGCCAACTACTTTTTTAAAATTAGATATTTTTTCATTTACATTTCAAATGCTATCCCCAAAGCCCCCTATATCCTCCCCTATCCCTGCTCCCCAACCCACCCACTCCCGCTTCCTGGCCCTGGAAATCCCCTGTACTGGTGCATATGATCTTCGCAAGAGCAAGGTCCTCTCCATCCATTGATGGCCTACTAGGCCATCCTCTGCTACATATGCAACTAAAGACTCAACTCTGGGGGATACTGGTTAGTTCATATTGTTGTTCCTCCTATAGGGTTGCAGACCCCTTTAACTCCTTGGGTACTTTCTCTAACTCCTTAAGTAGGGACCCTGTGTTGCAGCCAATAGATGACTATGAGCATCCACTTCTGTAAGTCATGTATGTGAGGGTGGTTACAGACAACATTTCCAAGATGGTAAATGTCATTATATAACTCCCCTCTCTTCCTCTATTCCTCCCTTCTCACTCTCTCTCCTTCTACCTCCCCTCCTCTCCCCCCATCCCGCCACCCCACATACTTTTAATAGCAGCATCAAAACTGCAGCATGGGTCAATTTCTCTAGCTTCTTGAACCTTTTGCCTTTATATAATAAGAAAGAAAAACTAGTGAACTAAAGTTAGAATTAATGTCACTGAAGATCTGAAAACTGTTTATGCCTCTTATTCTACTTATTTGATCCTTTTATTTAGGACCCACAAAATCTATGAGAACATTCTTGTTTCCCTTCTATTCTACTCTAGTAGACGTGGTATACAGTCACGGTTGCTCCTGATTCATTTGAAAACTTTTATTTTCTTTTCCTTATTCGTTGATCTAGATTTACTTATATTACCACCCTGATTATTCTCAATGAATCCATACTTGATTCAGCCAACTTATTCTGTCAACTTATTTTGTCTCAATAGAATACCATCAATCCAAATTTCTGGTAGTGTTCAAACTAGTCAAAATACAGAGATAATATATCTTGGAATTTTCATACAGACTGTTGTATCATAGTGGATAAGAAGTTCTGTCTATGTTTTATTACATAAAAATACTTTTATTATATACTTAAAAAATTTTAATTATATAGTATGACATACTATTTTCTAAGAAAGTCTCCCATAAAGACCTCGATTCATAATAAACATGTCTAGATTTTATCATTACTTTCCATGGAGATAAGAAATGAGCATAACCTGGTCACTTTTACATTATTTTTGTTATTTATTTCAGAGGCACAATGAAAATTAGATCAACAAATCATTAAAAGTAATAAATGGAGGTGAAGATTCAATACTATTCCTTTACTATGGACGACCAAGCATCTTTGAATCAGCACCATGTCAGCCTATCTGAGGTAATGGAGCTAAATAATCATTCTTTCTGTTGATCCTAAGACCGGTGGCAACTGGATAGCAGGAAGTGTGGGAGGAGTTACCAATCGGTGGAGAAGCCCACTCAAGGAGGACCAGCAACCTCAGCTAAGTGCCTGACAGTGCAGAGCGGATGGGGCTGCAGAGTTGCTGATGGATGTGAATGTGTCCTAAATGTGCTATAACATGGATAAATGGCATAAACATCATGCTATATAAAATTAAAAAGACAGCGCAGGATACTATATGATTACACTTAAAACCCGAGGTAAAATAGAATAATATTTAAAGCCTGAAAACATGTTAAGAGATTCTGGGGAAGATGGAAAAGAAAAAAAAAAAAGAGAAAAGTTTAATGGTATTTAGTGGTTATAGAACTTGTGTTTCAGAGTGGTAAAGGTTTAATATAGACAGTAATGCTGGTCATGTATAATTGTCAATGTGATCAATTCCATTGGGTGATTTGGCCTCCAGTGTGCAATGCAGCATTCTTTAGCAAGACAAGACAACAAGAAAGACATTATTTCACTCTGAGTAGATTTTAAATTTAATTTTTCTTATATATATCATTTTGTGGGAATACAACATGTAAATGCACAGTTTAATGAAAGTTTTGACAAACATATATTTATCTGTCACTTAAGTAAAAACATGTTATATTTATAAACTATTTCTATCAAAATTCATTTCTATTATTTTCTAATATTTCTCTTATACTGGATGCAACTATTTTTAATTGGTTGTTTTATATATTTACATTTTAAATGTTATCCCACTTTCTGGTTTTGCCTTCGCAAACACCCCATCCTACCCCCACCCCATGCCACTATGATGGTGAACCCCCACCCACCCACTCTCTCCTACCTCACAGCTTTAGCATCCCCCTATACTGGGGCATCAAGCCTCCACAGGACCAAGGGCCTCCCCTCCCACTCATGCCAGATAAGGCTATCCTCTGCTACATATGCAGCTGGAGCCACAGGTCCCTCCATGTGTACACTTTGATTGGTGGTTTATTCCCTGGGAGCTCTGGGGAATATGGTTGGTTGATATTATTGTTCTTCCTATGATTTTGCAAACCCCTTTAGCTCCTTCAGTCCTTCACCTAGTTCTTCCATTGGGGACCCAGTCCTCAGTCTGATGGTTGGCTGTAAGCATCCCCATCTGTTTTGGTCACACTCCGGAAGATCCTCTCAGGTAACAGTGATACCAGGTTCCTGACAGCAAGTGCTTCTTGGCATCAGCAATAGTGTCTGAATTTGGTATCTGCAGATGGGATGAGTCCCTAGGTGGGGTGGTTTCTGGATGGTGTTTCCTTCAGTCTCTGCCCCACTCTTTGTTCCTGCATTTCCTTTAGACAGGAACATTTCTGGGTTAACATTTTTGAGATAGCCCCATCTCTCTATGGGGGGCTATGCTTATTCATTGGATATGGTCTCTCCTCTTTGTTGGGTATTTAGGCTAATGTCATCTCCATTGGGTTCTGGGAACTTCTTGCTTCCCTGGCATCTGGGACTTTCTATTGTCTACCCCCAGTTCCCTATCTCCCACTGCTACACACCTCAGTTCAACTTATTGACCCTCTGCACTTCTCCCCTGTCTCCTCCCACACCCAGTTCTGGCCCTCTTTTTTCCCCTCCCCCTCTTCTCTCCCTCCCAGGTGCCTCCCTCCCTCTACCTCTATGATTATTTTATTCCCCCTTCTAAGTAAGACTGAAGTATGCACACTTTATTCTTCCTTCTTCTTGAGTTTCATATATCCTGTGAGTGGTATCATGGGCATCTGAGATTTGGGATAGTATCCACTTATCAGTGATTACATACTATATGTATTCTTTTGTGAGTGGGTTACCTTCCTCAGGGTGGTACTTTCTAGTTCCATCCATTTGCCTGTGAATTTCAGGAAATCATTGTTTTGAATAACTGAGTAGTACTCCATTGTGTATATATACCACATTTTCTGTATCCATTTCCTCCATTAAGGAACATCTGGGTTCTTTCCAGCTTCTGAAAATTATAAATAAGATTGCTATGAACATAGTGGAGCATATGTCCTTACTATTTTTTCAATCACAATAGCTTTATATTTTACAGTTTTATTAAAAGCTTCCTTCTTTGTCATACTAGCAACAAGCTCATTGGATTTATTGATTAGAATTTTAATTTATGTCATTGAAGTCATAAATTAACCTTGTAGACATTTAAGACAAGATTAGGAAGAGAAATAACTAAGTATACAAGTCAAAGAAAGCTTCACATACCTCTTCATGCTTCAGAGTCCAAAACGGCCTGGATCATGGAACATTGAGGTAATATCAGTATAAGATAGAGGCAAAGATGAAGAAAATATTAAAGATAGTCCTTATAATCTACTATAATATATGACTGTGTATATAGATAAGAGTCAGAATGACTTGGAAAAAAAATGAAATGAAGGATGACTGCCTAAACCTGAGCTAAACACAGACAATAGGTACTCAGAAGTGGACAGGGAAAAACCCATGAGGCCTCAACCTACACATAGATCTACAGAGATCTAAGGAATGCTGAAAGCAGGGCAGTAGTCTTCCCCAGGGAAGAGCATACCAACTGGTTATTCATTACCTAATGGTCAGCCCTGAAAATATATACCAGCAACATTATGCATACAGAGAAGGTTATATTCAGAAATATTTATGCATATTCACATACATATGTGCATGTGATAATGAAAAGAGAGGTCATGGATTTGAAAAAGTGTAAGGTGGCATATATAAAACAGTCTACAAATGGGAAGAGATGAGTGATATATAATTATATTATAATCTCAAAAACATTTTTTTTAAAGAATACTTGTATGAAAAGCCGTGAAAATTCAATCAAATGCAAGGAGGCAAAGGAGTGACATTGGACAGTCAAGGGACCCATAATGTTACCCAGAAACAGCACAAAGCTAAGGACCACCAGAGGAGAAGGTGTTACAGCCAAGACATGGTGAGGCATACATTGTTAAAAAGCATAAAACTCTGTTATAAAATGACAGTAGAGAAGGCTGGTTCTCTGAGGACAACTGTCCTTTGCCAGCCAGTACCCACACAAAGCATGAGGGCTGTGGGTTAAGATGCATCAACCATTGATCAGAAATACCTGTACAGGTATTTCTCCATTTCTGGCTGAGTCAAGATATTACCAGAGATTCTTTCATGAAGCTTTAAACTATCAGTATGCCCAAACAAGGGTTTAATTATTTCTCCAGCAAACGATGGTGTGGAGCCTTGAAACAAAAAGAATACTAGTTATTGGCAATGAGTAAAATAAACTTTGCCTTTAAACACCAGCATGGCTGTGCTTATGACCCAATGCCATTGCATAAGTGGAAGGTTAGGCAAAACTTATGAATTAGCTTTGAAAATTAGAATTAAGTCTTGCATAGGTGACATCACACTATTTAACTCATCCCTGTACACTCTTCTGAACTACTGTTTTCAGTAGAATTTTCTCATTTTTAGGCTTATATTCTGGTTGTTTTCTTAATATGTAATACAGTTTTTAATGTTTAAATACTCTCTAAATTTCATGATAGCTATCTGATATTCAAATGACTTTATTAAATATATATTCTCCTCTATTATATATGAGATCTAGTTTTGTAATTAATAGAAATATATATATCCAGCTTGTACTAGATCACTAAATATACCGATTCAGTATATTTTTCTTAAAGTTGGAGTTTGTGAGTCAAAACAGATGAAGTTTTTAGAAGTTGGCATATACTGCTAAATTGCTTTCCAAAATCTCTGTGAAATTTTGCACAGCTAATAGTAAAAAGAAAGTGCCAATCATGATCAGTTCCCTGGCCCAGATTATACTGTGATTTTTGCTAATTGATGGTGAAACAAAGTACAAACTTTAGTCATAGGGTTTTATTATTGTTATTGATAACCACTGAAAGGTAGAAAATAAGCTATATTTTAGCAACCTAGAAATTATAAGAATATCTTTTAAAACTAGATTTAAAGTTCTAGTTTTTATTAATATTGTTCTAGGCTTACTTTAATGAGAATGTACCATGTTCAAATCTTGTAAAACAGACTAACTTTTCAAGTCTAATATTTATTAACCAGGTGTCCAAGTTATTAAATAATGTATTTTACAAAATTTTAGCTTATGTATTTGAATTGTGTCCCTTTTGAAATATTAAATGTTATTTTTTATTTAAGGAACAATTTTAAATCTCACTATTTGTTAGCCATTGACATGCATGAAATACCAGATATGATCTTTGGTTAAAAGAATTTCAGTATTTATGGGAACAGGAGGAAACAAGAGCAATATGAATTTCCATGCACTGATAATTCTATCAATTATCACTACAAGTAAAAAGAAATACATATATATATATATATATATATATATATATATATATATATATATATATATTCACATCATTTATAATGTATTTGATCTTTTAAGAGGACAATTTACTGCTGTCTCAATTTACTCAGATAATTTTCTGATGCATAGATGATCTCAAAACATATAGGGCCTTGATCATCTAACATTTGTCAGAAATGGAGACAAATACCAAAGATTTTTACATTCATGAAGACTTTGTATATACTCTTAATAAACACACAAATAATTTAGATAAGGATAGAGCCAATGCACATGAATAAATAATGTTAGGGATCATAATTTCTGTATTAATTCCTCTGTTGAGGGACACCTGGGTTCTTTCCAGCTTTTGGCTATTATAAATAAGGCTGCTATGAACGTAGTGGAGCACGTGTCCTTATTACCAGTTGGAACATCTTCTGGATATATGCCCAGGAGAGGTATTGCAGGATCCTCTGATAGTACTATGTCCAATTTTCTGAGGAACCGCCGGACTGATTTCCAGAGTGGCTGTACAAGCTTGCAGTCCCACCAACATTACACAATGGAGTACTACTCAGCTATTAAAAACAATGAATTCATGAAATTCCTAGGCAAATGGATGGATCTGGAGGGCATCATCCTGAGTGAGGTAACCCAATCACAAAAGAACTCACATAACATGTACTCACTGATAAGTGGATATTAGCCCAGAAACCTAGATTACCCAAGATGCAATTTGCTAAACACATGAAACTCAAGAAGAATGAAGATCAAAGTGTGGACACTTTGCCCCTTCTTAGAATTAGGAACAAAGTACACATTGAATGAGTTACAGAGATCAAGTGTGGAGCTGAAACAAAAGGATGGACCAACCAGTGACTGCTGCAGCTGGGGATCCATCCCATAATCAGCCACCTAATGCAGACACTATTGTATATGCCAGCAAGATATTGCTGAAAGGGCCCTGATATAGCTGTCTCATGTGAGGCTATACCAGTGCCTGGCAAACACAGAAGTGGATGTTCACAGTCAGCTATTAGATGGAACACAGGGTTCCCAAGGGAGTAGCTAGAGAAAGTACCCATGGAGCTGAAGGGGTCTCCAACCCTATAGGTGGAAGAACAATATGAACTAACTAGTACCCCCAGAGCTCATGTCTCTAGCTGCATATATAGCAGAAGATTGCCTAGTTGGCCATCATTGGAAAAAGAGGCCCCTTGGTTATGCAAACTTTATATGCCCCAGTACAGGGGAACTCCAGTGCCAAGATGTGGGAGTGGGTGGGGAGGGGAGGGGGCGGGGGATGGGGGAGGGTTTAGGGGACTTTCGGGATAACATTTGAAATGTAAATGAAGAAAATACCTAATAAAAATTGAAAAAAAAAAAAAACCACAAGGAGACACTAAGGTGGCAAGCAAGTACCTATGTAGCACTGAACTAACAAATAAAAGAAGATAGTGAAGGAAAAAAAATTCAATGATGTTAGGTATCATGTGAAATATTTTTCAGTAACTGACCCTCTTCCCATTAATAACTGAGGAAATCCAAACAGAATTTTCTTTTAGGAATAACTTGAGTTTACTAGTGTTGGGAATTTTTTACACAGAGGGAGATTTAAAGAGTCACCAATTGCAAGGATAATTATATCCTTCCTTCCAAACATAATTTTATTCTTTTAAATCTTGTGAGACAAGCATATTCTACTTTTCATAAACATATTCAGCAATTATCTTTTAAAAATCATCATCTACTCATGTGTAAGGACTAGGGTTTGATCCCCTGAGCTATAAAATAAATGAACAATTAAATCAATAGTGTATCAATTTAATACTAATATCAAATCACTATCTTAGTCCATTTTATGATTTTATAATTAAATACTTGCAAGTGGCTGATTTATGAGGATTATAACTTTCCCATGGCTCTGAATCTAGGAGCCAAAACTGTTGTCAGACTCCATGTTTGGTGAAAGACTGGTCTCTCTTTACAAAACTATGCCTTGAACATGGCATTCTTTGGAGTAGAAAAACATTATCTTCATACAGTAAAGGAAGAAGGGAAAAGAGAAAGAAATTAGTTCCATCCAACTCTTATTCCGACAGCAGTCAATCTGACATCTGTCATTGGGCTGACCTCCTGACACTGCTGCATTAGGAATCCTATTAACATTACTCTTTGGTTTGAACCTGGTGGCTCAGGACTATAATTATAGACACTCCGGAGGTTGAATCAGAAAGACTCAAGCCCCGCATAGGCAGCTTAAAGACTCTGTAACTCAAAATAAAAAGTGAGATAAAGGCTGAAGTATAATTCGGAGGTAGTGCACTTTGCCTAGCATATGCAAGTCCTTAAGTTCAGTTCCTAGCACCACAAACGTGAAACTTTGGAAGAGACAAAAATCAAACCATAGCAAACACAAAAAGCATGTTTAGTGCCTGACCCAATCTGTTGTCATCAGTTGTGCTTTCTCCTGGCTTCTCCCTTGCTTGGTCACTCTGCAGTTGTCTATTATGCACTTGCTAAGAATCCCATTTCCATTTTCAACACATCTCTGCTCCGTAAATGTATATTTGTGTTTCTACAACGTGATCATTTACTTCATTCTTTATCAATCAGCACTTATCTTTGGGGACTTTTAAATGATATCCCAAGAAGAAAAGAAACAATAGAGAAAAGTCTTCTTAAATTTCCTTTCTAATATTTCTTTCATCAGCGGATGTTTTAATCATCTGGCATGGCCATTGGTTTGATAAATTTATAGTCAAGATCTTCTTAGTGGCTTTCAAGAACAAACTAACTAAAGCTTCCTGAAAATTTCAGCATTGACTATCTTCTTTATGACATAAGGCTTGGGGAAATTTTTTACTTCCATTAAGATTTAAAATATTATTCTTCCAGGGAAGATGAAGATTAAATTTGGCTTTCAAGTGTACATCAAGCAAGAATGTTTTGGGACATCTATCAGGTAGCTCAGGAAAAGAAGTATGCAATATTTTGTTGTTGAAGCACTAGAAATAGTCAAACAGGGAGAAGGCATGCAGCTTAGAGCCATCTGGCCTCATATAAAACTTAAGAATATTGATAGAACCACTGGGTGCTGTACTCAGTGACCGAGCACTGACGCACATTCCATCAGGTTCTGGGTTCAGTCCCTACTAGTGGTAAAGGAAAAACCTATATGTAGTCTGAAGGATTTTGAAGTTTTCAAATTATCTAAGTTTTTCTAAAAGCTTATTTCCAGTGTGAATAATAGGAGTATTGAATTTTTTTAAACAAATATCCACACTGCAACCTTCTTGAAAGAGCATTCACTGTGCATCTTAGGGAAATGAAAATTTAATAGATGCTTTGTGTCTGCATTTTGATCCTCGCTTGGTTCTCTGACAGAGATGTTAAAGAAACATATTTCTCCCAAATCTTAAACTTCCTATGCTTACATCAGTAGAGGCTGGCAGTGGCTGCTCAACAACTTCTCTCCTTGGGAAGCCTTGAAGGCAAATATATGTGCTCAATCAAGGATGTTAATTGCACAAGAAGAAGAAAACAACATTTTTTTTCCTGTGCCAATATTCCATCAGGTCTTAGTGAAAATGAACAGAAAGGTGGAGAATGACTTAAAATGTAGATTAGCTTTGTCTAGCAAGGTAATGAACTTCTAACTGAACAGAAGGTAAATTCAGATTTCTAATAAAAATGGAAACGAGCCTGGTTTGAGCTTTCATCATGGAAGCTTCACACAGCTCCATCTTCCTCATTTCATACTATAAAATGTTTATACTGGCAGATCTAGATCTGTCCTGATTTTCAAAAATGAGTGCCTCTAAAATGTGTATTTTATGTCATAAGAAATTTTAGAAAACTAGTATGTTTGGCCTATCATAATTATGCCTAGTGCGTGCTTATTACCATCTTCTGATGCTATAGCAGATACAATGTAAAAAAAATGAATATTGATGATTATATTTTATTTTTAACATGTATTATGTTGCATTATCTCTCAATTTATAAAATACTATTTTATTCTCAAAATTTTAAGGATATTAATAAAAATAGAATATAAACTAATTTTTTAAGTTTAATAGATATTTTTATATTAATATTTCTAAAGAATACATAAAATATATTGCAACATGTGCTGATAGAAAGTAATAAAAATAGAGATACAGTTAGTAGCACTATTCTGATGATATTTAGTGATCACAGAGTACAATGAAGTCATATACTTTGGTCAGTCTTAACAGAGCTTATTTTTCACCAGAATTAGAATCAATCCTCTCACCCCAAATCTAAAGGTTATTACCAACATACATTTTATAAATCCCTAATAATTTGTATGATATCTTTCTCAAAAGTTTGTTGATTTGTGGAGGAAAGTTGGACACTGTTCCACTAGGATTTGTAGAAGAGTAATTTAAGTCAGTGCTCTACCGCTGTAAAGAAGTGCCAACTCATGACAACTCCTATAGAAGAGAGTATTCAATTGAGACTGGCTTACAGTAGGTGTTATGATTACTGTTTCATCTTGTTATTTCTGTTGTAGGTTTTTTTTTTTGTTTTTTTGTTTTGTTTTGTTTTGTTTTGGTTTGGTTTTTTTTTTAGATTTGGATCAGTCATTCTCTTTAGTTTCCAGAAACACAGTTTTTAAAATTAATTTTTTTATACTCCATATTCCATTCCCTGGCCCCCATCAACCCCCTGACTGCTGCACATCCCATACCTCCTCCCCAACCCCCTATCTCAATGAGGATGTCCCTCCAACCCCCACCCCTACCTCCCACCCAACCACACCTCTAAACCCTCTGGGGGCCTCCATTCTCTTGAGGGTTATGTGCATCATCTCTGAAAAAACACAGACCCAGCAGTCCTCTCCTATAGGTGTGTTGGGGGCCTCATATCAGCTGGTGTATGCTGTCTGGTGGTCCAGTGTTTGAGAGATCTCAGGGGTCTAGATTAATTGAGACTGCTGGTCCTCCTACAGGATTGCCCTTCTCCTCAGCTTCTTTCAACTTTCCCTAATTCAACAATAGAGGTCAGCTACTTCTGTCCATTGGTTAGGTGCAAATATCCGCACCTGACTCTTTCAGCTGTTTGTTGGGTCTTTAGGAGGGCAGTCATGATAGGTCCCTTTTTGTGAGTGCTCCATAGCCTCAGTCATAGTGTCAGGCCTTGGGACCTCCCCTTGAGCTGGATCCCACTTTAGGCCTATCTCTGGACTTTCTTTTCCTCAGGCTCCTATTCATTTCCATCCCTGTAATTTTTTTCAGACAGTAATAATTATGGGTCAGAGATGAGATGGCAATCCCATCCCTCACTTGATGTCCTGTCTTCCTGCTGGAGGTGGGCTCTATAAGTTCCCTCTCCCTACTGTTGGGCAGTTCATCTAAGGTCCCTCCTTTTGATTCCTGAGAGTTTCTTATAATTTTTAATATACAATATGTAAAAGAGTAGCAGTACAAAGATGTGCTAGCTATAGATATATGTTCTTACAAAAGAGAAAACTGTCCCTTCACAGAACTTCAATTTTCACAAAGATGATAAATTTTCAATTATTTATTTATTCATTCATTCACTTTATATCCCTATCACAACCAGATTCTTTTCTCTTCCTAGTCCCATCCTTCCATTCCCTCTTCCCAGGGATGGAAGCAGCTCCGGAAGTTCCTTTATTGTACAGGATTGTTTTAGCTATCTTGGAATTTTCACTTTTCTATACAAAGTTAACTATTGTTCTTTTAAGATCTGTAAAGGATGGTATTGGAATGTTGAGGACAATTGCATTGGATATGGAGATTGCTTTTGGTAATAAGGGCATTTTTACTATGTTAGTCCTATTGATTCATAAGATGGGAAATCTTTCATTCAGAGGCCCAACTATTTTCATAGCAGCTTTATATGTAATAGCCAGAAACTGGAAACAACCTAGATGTCCCTCACCCGAAGAATGGTTAAAGAAAATGTGGTATTTTTACACAATGGAATATTATCCATTAATTAAAAACAATCATATCATGAAATTTGCAGACAAATAGATGGGTCTAGATCATTCTGAGTGAGGTAAAGCAGACCCAAAAAGATAAACACAGTATGTATTCACTTATAAGTGATTATTAGCTATAATATACAAGATCAACATGGTACAATCCACAGACCCAAAGAAGCTAAGTAACAAGGAGGGCCCAAGAAAAGACTCTTGCATCTCAGTGAGAAGGGGAAATAAAAAGGACATTTGAGGTAGATGGAGGGAGAAGTACTGGGTAGGGGAGGGTTCGGGGAGGAGAACAGGGTGGCGGTGGTGTCAGGTGTCAGGCAGGACAGAGGGGGGAGAGTACTGGAATCAGTGCCAGAACATCACTGGGATGAACTAGAAATCTGGAACAATGGAAGCTCTCTATAATCTATGAGAGTGACCCTAGCTAAGACTACAAGCAATGGGGATATGAAACCTGAAACATCCATCTCCTGTAAAACCTTGCAATGGAGATATTGGGACACCAACCAAGCCACAAAACTTTTGACACACAATTTGTCCTGCCTACAAGAAGTGCAGGGGTAAAGATGGAGCAGAAATTGAGGGAATGACCAACCAATGACTGGTCCAGGTTGAGACTCATGGAATGAGAGAGAGCCAACCCCTGACACTGTTAATGATAATCTGCTATAGTTGCCAACAGGCAGCTATAGCAGCCATTCTGAGACTTCACCCAGCAACTGGTGGAAGCAAACACAGAAATCCATAGCCAAACATTAGGCAGAGTGGAGGAATCCCATTGAAAAAGGGAAGGAAGTATTGAAAGAGCCAGAGAAGTCAAAAACACTATAAGAGAATCTACAGAATAAACTAACCTGGGCCCATGGGGGCACACAGAGACTGAATAAGCAACCAGAGAACATGGGTGAAATGGACCTTGGTCCTCTGCACATATATAACAGTTGTTCAGCTTGGTCTTCCTGTGGAATTCCTAAGAGCAGGAGCAGGTGCTGTCTCTGACTCTGTTGCCTGCGTTTGGATTCCTTTCCCTAACTGGGCTGCCCTGTCTAGCTTCAATAGACAAAGGTGAGCCTAGTCCTACTGCAGCTTGATATACCAAGGTGGGTTGATATACATTGGAGGACTCTGATTTTTTTTTTTAGAAGGTGAGGAGGGGGTATGGAGAGAGAAAAGGTGAGAGGGAGGGACTAGGAGGAGAGGAGGGAGAGGAAGCTTCAATCAAGATATAAAGCAAACAAAGTAATTAATTTTAAAAAGAACCTCTTGTTTATTTCAATGTTCAAATAAACAGTTTATCCTATAAGTAAGCCAACTCTGTACCCTCTTTGCTCAACAGTGCGAATGCTAGTAATATGAGACCCAATATGAATGTATTTGCATAATTATTGTCAGTTTGTTATTTTACTTTTTCAGAAAGTAATCCAGAATTGCAAAATTACCAAGTTCCATTTCCTGAATTATCAAATGATATATTGCATCCCATCAACTGGGAACTCAAACTTACCATCATTACAGATTTCAGCTATTGGTCAGTTATGTGCTTAGAACACTTCTCTTGTACTTCATCTGCTACTACTGATATTTTCCTCATTGCTAGCCACATAGTGAGTCACCCACTTCTAAATTTTATTTTATAACTTGATTCTTAATTCTAGGCCTAGATAAAAGTGATGTCATTTGGGTTTCTAATAGGAGATACCCAGATAAAGATTAAGGTGCAAGACCTCAAGCAATAACCTCAAATTCAGCCCTATGGAAGGAAAAAGAAGAATTTGAAGCCAACTTATAGGAAAATATTAGTGACAGCCATAGGTAACTCCAAGGGATCACTGGAGTTAGAGCTGTCCTTCAAAACATGCTTAGCTGGTTTGAGATAATAGCTTTGTGTTCCTGTATCAACAAAGTATTAAAAATGGGTCATTCAAGAAATATGTGACCTTGAGCACAGCTGTTCTCTATAACTAAGACACACTATTTGGTACTCAGAGAAGAGGTATAGGTCCTGTATGGGTCCTGTATGGGTCCTCCCTGAAGTGTTTGAACAATGGCATCAGTGTATACTTTTCCTCATACCTTCTTCTTCCCCTCCTTATTTCTTCCTCCTCTCCCTTTCTTCCACAACATATTGCATTAGAATTATTTTAGAGAAATTCAGTGATTTACTGAATGAAGACGTATATGTGAGAAGAGTATGAAAAGACAATTACAAAATGATGTAAACAGGAGAATTTGCAAGTTGTACATTCTCTATAAATTGCATTCATTGTACATAATGTTGATAATATTTCCAATTTGACAAACTGAAGAAGAGTTCAAATAAGTTTTAAATATTGTCCTATATATTGGCCGAAAGCAAAGCAGTCACTTATAAAATGTAATATTTGCATAATGATGATACACTGTACAAATATAGAAGATGTGGTTTAAAGATTATCTGGAAGTTGGGGAGGAATGCCATGGTTTATTATAGCTTGTTCACTAAATCTCTCAATATATGAAAAAAGCAAATGAATTTGAATGCCATATTTTAAGGAATATATTAACAACAAAGGGACCAATAATAGAAATGTCCACATAAGTGAGAGCTACCTTTCAAGTGTTCTTTCACCAGGTATGGAATCTTTCTATGTGCTCAGCACTATTCTAGGAGAGATACATATTTTTTAAAAAAAAAGGAATAAAGAAGAATACAACTAAAATTGTTGAGAAGTATTGAATCAAAATATCAACAGTTGCAAGTACAATAAAGGGTACTAATTATTTTGGCAAGAGAGTGAACTGAAAAAAAAAATCCTGAAGTGGAATTGCTTTTAGGATTTTCTCAGACGAGTAAGAAAACCAGAGTATGGAAAGAACAAAGGGGGAAAATTACACAGGTCATACAGGCTGGATAACAATTGTTTTAAACGTCATTAAAAGTTGTTAGTTGGTTGTGTGTATGTCTTTGCATGTGAGGAAATTATATTGACATTTTAAAAACACCTTATAGAAGAACATAGCATGAAGAGATCAGTGAGAAGTATTTGTATGCTATCTAAGTGACTATCTTACTGATATGAAGAATTACTATTACCAAGACAACTATTTGTAAAGAAAGCATGAATTAGGGGACTGCATACAATTTCAGAGGTTCTGCCCATTATGAAAATGACAGGAAGCAGACAGGCATGGTGTTAGAATAGTAGCTGAGAGCTTTATGTCTTGATCCACAGACAGCATGCAAAAAGATACACTGGACCTGGACTGAGCTTTTAAAACCCCAAAGCCCAATGACTGTGAATCACCTACTCCAACAATGTCATACCTCAAGGTGAAACTGTAAGCAAGCCCCAAGTAAATGCTTTCTTCTTGAGAGTTGCCTTGTCCACATGTCTCTTCTCAGCAATAGAACATGTACCAACAACCTTAAACCTACCTTTAACGGACATCTGAATAGCATAACTTAATAACATAGGGGTTTGTTTGTTTTTATCATGCAACCATAACTGAGGATTTATGCATTTGAATGTACCAGTTGTTGTCTATGATTCTTCTACTTTCCTTCTTGCCTCCTTAGTATTTGACTCCCTCCTGTCATGAATCATTCCCAAAGTGCATATGTCAAGATCTAAAATCCCAAAGTGGAACTCTTCATAAACAGAATTTAAGGAGAATGATGGGATCAGGAAAACAGAGGCCTCATGACTAGGATAACCCTCTTGTAAAAGTGTCTCCAGAGATCTCTCCATCCTTTGCCATCTGAGGATACATCCAGAGATCTCTCCATCCTTCTGCCATCTGAGGACACAACGAAAGTATTGCCCCCCACTCAGGAAGTAGAACTTCTTCAGACATGAAGTCTGCCACTTTCTTGAATTTGGGCCTTCCCTGATTCTAGAACTGAAAAATGAGTCCTATAAAAACAGTTTTTAGCAGTTGGTTAAGGCAGCCCAAGCAGCTGAAAGTACCTTCTCTAGGTCATTTGACAGCTACTTTTGCTTTAACCTAGCATCTCTCTTCCATGTGAGGATAAAAACTTAAATAAAATAAACCAAGAAACTTATACTCAATTCTAGAAATATTTGTTCTTCTTATTATAGATGGAGATATCTACTTGCATTTATTGGCCTAAACTGGATCAGATGCCTCCTTGTAACTGCACAAGAGGCTAGAGACATCAGAATTGTATCTCTACCCCATAACAAAGAGAAAAGGAATGCACATCTTTTTAATGAGTACGTTGAATATAATGAATAAAAACTATCTGTTATAATAGACCATCACAATTATCTAATGAACAAATATGTCAGCTTAGACTGAGCACCATAGGAAAGGAAAACGTGACTACTGGAGAGATAGATTTTAAAGGAAGGAAACTACCCATGTGTGACTTGCCAAGCAAAGAAGTAAAACTAATTCCCAGAGGAAGCAAGTGATAATTGTGTCAGATCATGAGAGCTAATCCCTGCCCATCAGTTGTTTTGCAGAGTGAGATTATGGGTGATAAAGAAAACATGATGTGAATAGCAGATGCAAGAGCTCCCTAGGAGTGATACACTCAAGGTAAGAATCTAGTTTGCTTTCTCGTGGTTCTAAGAAAGTGTCAATAGATAGAAAGAACAAATGGAAGACCATCAGCCAACACTGTTCAGGACCACAAGTTAGACTCAATGAACTTGAAAACAAGAAAATAGCACAGAAAACTCTTAAGTAAGGAAAAGGCAAGTGAGTGGATTGGAAGTGTTGAGGGAGAAGGGATAAATATGACCAAGATACATTTACATGAAGTTCACAGGTATTATTAAAAATATTTTAATTAAAACATCATGTATGCTTGAATCAACATTTTAAATATGTATTTTTAAAACTACATGGGGAGAGTGAGATGGTTTAGTGGGTAAAGGTGTTTGTCACCATCCATGCCTCGTGAAACAAATTAATTTCTACAACTCACAAGGTAGACCCGGAGAACTAAATCCCCAAACTGTTCATGACACTCCACATGCATTCCATGATATGCGTACTCACACATACATGTATGTGCATGCACTCATACACACTAAATATAATAAAACCAAACATCCAAAGAAAAGAAAAGAAGCTCACCAAGGGGTTCCTAATAGTGATATTCAACTGATACGAAGAGCTTTTACCGGTTTCAAGTATAACTTTCTCAAAGAAGGAGACATTCATTGTTTTGAAAAATATGTGATATAAAGGTAGAGGAAAAGAGAAAGAAAGGTGACACAGTGGAGTTGAATGGCATTGTTTGCCTTGAAAATTTCCATGCAGGATGTGGGTCAGAATATTATCTATTTAAATTGCACTAGTAAGCCAGTCTGGAGGAGATCTGTGATGCATAAACATAGCCTAAACCCTCCACCTGCTGTCTGGAAAAGTAAGACCTCATAAAAACTGCTTCATACATAATTTGGCACCCCATTGTTTAATAACAAAAAGAGGATAAATGGTTAGGAACAGATCACTATTATTTAACAGTTATAAAGCACCCACAGTGTATCTCATAGTTGATAAATTGAGGATGAATCATACCTCATCAATTTCAACTTGTATTTATAACAAAACTATTTATATATACAGACATACAGACATTTCAAAACATCACCCTTAAAATATGCTTAAACTGCATATATATATATATATATATATATATATATATATGTGTGTGTGTGTGTGTGTGTTAGTTTTATGTCAATTTGACACAGGCTACAGTCATTTGGGAAAGGGGACACTTAATTAAGAAAATGCCTGTAGGCAAGTCTGTAGTGCATTTTTTAAAATTAATAATTGATGCGGATGGCCTTAAATGTTTGTAGATGTTGCCACACAGTAGAACATTATGAAGCTAGCACAGAAAACTACAACTGACACAATGCAGAAATCAACAGATTGTATGTAACCTAGCCCAAACAGATATATCTATTTCACAGCTCCTGCATCTGTGACTCAGGGGTCACTAGAAAGATTAGGAAGATTTCGCAAACCAGAATATCAGGAAGTCTCCTATGAAATGGTTTCTCCTAGCAATGGCTGCAGAAACAAGACGAAAACAATGGCAATGCATTAGCTATGTTAATATCAAAGGAGAAAAGCTCACATGGTCCTGTCCCCAGATTGAGAACTACAGACAGCTCTTGACTGTTGGGAGAATTATTCATTGTTTAACATGGAATAGTCAGTCTTGAAACGCTATACAGACAAACATCAATCAAAGAGCTCAGCAAGAAAAGACTCAGTAGAGTGTGTGTGTGTGTGTGTGTGTGTGTGTGTGTGTGTGTGTGTTTGTGTGTGTGTGTGAATGTGCATGCGTGCATGCATGTGTGCATGTGTGAGTGTGTATGTGTGCATTTTTTGTTTATGTATACAGCATACAAGTGCCCCTAAACACACACACACACACACACACACACACACACCAAGAAAAGAAAATGAGGCTCTCAGATTGAGGTGGCGACAAGAGACTCACTCCAGGGAAAGTAGCTGGGAGGAGCTAGGAGAAAAGAGAGCAGGAGGGAGTATAATTCTATTCCAATTACAAACACAAAAAAAGAAAAGAAAGAAAAAGAAAGTAAGCAGGCCGAGCAAACCGTGAGAAGTAATCTGGTAAGCAGTGCTCCTCCATGGTTTCTGCTTTATTTCCTGCCTCCAGGTTTCTGGCTAGCTTGATTTCTTGCTCTGATGTCCTTCATTGATGGACAGTTACAAGTATAAGATGAAATAAACTCTTTCTTCCCCAACTTTCTTTTGGCTATTGTATTTTATCACAACAGTAGAATATATTTGATTTATAAATATATATTATATAGAGTATACATACAATATCAAATATTTTAAAATACTACTCAATGCTATATTATTTCTTGCATAGACACCCTTCAACATACTTTTGCTTAATACTGATAAAGAAAAAAAGAAAGTGTAAGTAGTTTGTACTGAGGAAAAACAGCAATGTTGCTAAAGAAAAATAAGTAATAGAAAGTATAAATAGTTTGCACTCATGAAATATAGAAGCTAAATTAGAAATCACAAGAAAGGGTACAGAAAATCTACTTCTTTACAACTCTGCTCAATTAATATAAATTAATTCTCTTGCTTGCATGGGCTCATGTGTGTATGTGTATGCATACACAATATTCATTTTGTGCTACAGAAAATTAATGTAAAGGAACAATTTACAAAACAAGGATTAAAGGCAGATGATTCATTCCATAGGTGAGAGAAAGGGATTAGAGTGGCAAAATTAGACAAGATGAATTTAAAAAATGATTTAAAAGTCTCAAGAGAAATATGATATAATTGGGAACCTTTCTCTCCAGTTTACATCTCACAGATGAATTCTGCTATACTGTTCAAATTGCATTTGCTTCTTCATCATCATGGTTACCATCATTACTATTAACATTCAACAGCTGGAGATATACATGGGTACTGTATGCCATGCATGTGAACACATGAACAAACACACAAAATGTAATGACTGTTAAGGCTTTGATTTTCTCACTCTAGAGTATCTCCCCAGAGAGGTATTCCTGAACAGTGACTCCAACAGGGTCCTTCCTATCAGTTTCATATCTACTTTGTGTGCAACAAACCTGGTGGGATGCAAAGCACAGGAAAGAGATAGTTTTAGAAAGGACTTATACAGTAGAAACATCTCATTTATAAAATGATTCAAAGTCATCACCCAGAGATAAAGAGAGTACACAAGACATGTGCAGCTAGGGTCCTGGAACCATAGTCTGGAGTAGAGAGGGAAAAAAGAAAGACAGACAAGGTGAGATTCACATCTTGTATCCCGGGTCTCTCAGAGACAACTCCCCTCAGGAGAGCATGGTGGCCACAGAAGCAACTGAGATTCTTGGACAGGGTCCCTTTAGGCATTCATCTTCAGCTAAGAGAAAGAGCTGAGCTCCAAACCTCTGTGTACCTTCCCTGCAAGAGGAGAGCTTGCCTGCAGAGAGTGCTCTGACCACTGGGACTCAGGAGACAGTTGGATGCCCAGGAGTGCTGACAGAGGCTAACAGAATCACAGGAGGAACAAGTTCCATTCAGAGACAGCTAGAACATCTAACACCAGAGATTACCAGAAGGCAAAAGGCAAACTGAAGACTCTTACTAACAGAAGCCGAGACTACTTGGCATCATTGGAACCCAGCAGTTCCATAACAGAGTGTCCTGGATACCCCAACACATGCGAAATGAAAGAATGAGATTTAAAATCATATCTCATGATGCTGCTAGAGGATTTTAAAAAGGACATTAATAACTCACTTAAAGAAACAAAGGAGAAATTTATTTATTTATTTATTTATTTATTTACTTATTTTGATGTTTTTGAGACAGGGTTTCTCTGTGTGGCTCTGGCTGTCCTGGAACTCACTTTGTAGACCAGGCTGGCCTTGAACTCAGAAATTCGCCTGCCTCTGCCTCCTGAGTGCTGGGACTAATGGCGTGTGCCACCACCGCCAGGTTTTTTTTGTTGTTGTTTTTGTTTTTTTTTTAAAGGAAGCAGGAATTTCTGAGTTCGAGGCTAGCCTGGTCTACAAAGTGAGTTCCAGGACAGCCAGAGCTACACAGAGAAACCCTGTCTCAAAAAAACCAAAAATAAATTAAAAAAAAAAAAAAGAGAGAAAGAAACAAAGGAGAACACTGTTAAACAGGTAGAAGTCCTTAAAGAGGAAACACAAAAAATCCCATAAAGAGCTACAGGAAAACACAACCAAACAGATGATGGAACTGAACAAAACCATCCAAAGTCAAAAAATGGAAGAGAAACAATAAAGAAAACTCAAACAGAGACAACTCTGGAGATAGAAATCCTAGGAAGGAAATCAGGGAACCAAAGATGTGAGCATCAGCAGCAGAATACAAGAGAGTGAAGAGAGAATCTCAGGTGCAGAAGGTTCCATAGAAGACATGGGCACAAGAATCAAAGAAAATGCAGAATACAAAATGATCCTAACTTAAAACATCCAGGAAATCCAGGACACATTGAGAAGACCAAAACTACAGGGGTAGATGAGAATGAATATTTTCAACTTAAAGGGTCTGCAAATATCTTCAACAAAATTATAGAAGAAAACTTCTCTAACCTAAAGAAAGAGATGCCCATGAACATGCAGGAAGCCTACACAACTCCAAATAGACTGGACCAGAAAAGAAATTTTTCCCGACACATAATAATCAGAACAACAAATGCACTAAATAAAGACAGAATATTAAAAGCAGTAAGGGAAAAAGGTCAAGTAACATATAAAGACAGACCTATCAAAATTACACCAGATTTTCACCAGAGACTATGAAAGCCAGAAGATCCTGGACAGATGTTATACAAACCCTAAGAGAACACAAATGCCAGCCCAGACTACTATACCCAGCAAGACTCAATTACCATAGATGGAGAAACCAAAGTATTCCATGACAAAACCAAATTCACACAATATCTTTGCACGAATCCAGCCCTTCAAAGGATAATAAAACAAAAACTCTAACACAAGGAGGGAAATTATGCCCAAGAAAAAGCAAGAAAGTAATCCTTCAACAAACCTTAAAGAGGACAGCCACAAAAACAGAATACCAACTTTAACAACAAAAATAACAGGAAGCAACAATTACTTTTCTTTAATTTCTCTTAATATCAATGGACTCAATTCTCCAATAAAAAGACATAGACTAATAGACTGGCTACACAAACAGGACTCAATATTTTGCTGCTTACAGGGACAAAGACAGACACTACCTCAGAGTAAAAGCCTGGAAAATAATTAAAAAAAAAAAAAAAAAAAAAAAAAAAAAAAAAAAAAAAAAAAAAAAAAAAAAAAAAAAAAAAAAAAAAAGGTCCGAAGAAACAAGCTGGAGAAGCCATTCTAATATCGAATAAAATCGACTTCCAACCCAAAGTTATCAAAAAAGGCAAGGAAGGGCACTTCATACTCATCAAATGTAAAATGTGACAAGATGAACTCTCAATTCTGAATATATATGCTCCAAATACAAGGGTATCCATATTCATTAAAGAAAATATAGTAAAGCTCAAAGCACAATTGCACTGCACACAATAATAGTGGGAGACTTCAACACCCCATTCTCATCGATGGACATATTCTAGAAACAGAAACTAAACAGAGACACATTGAAACTAACAGAAGTTATGAAACAAACAGATTTGACAAATATCTACAGAACATTTTATCCTAAAACAAAAGGAAAAATAGGATATACCTTCTCAGCATCTCAAGGTATTTTCTCCAAAATTGACCATATCATTGGTCACAAAACAGGCCTCAACAGATACAAAAATATTGAAATTATCCCATGCATCCTATCACATCACCATGGACTAAGGCTGATCATCAATAACAACATAAATAATAGAAAGCCAACATTCACGTGGATGCTGAACAATACTCTACTCAATGATACCTTGGTCAAGGAAGAAATAAAGAAATTAAAGACTTTTTAGAGTTAATGAAAATGGAGCCACAACATACCCAAACTTATGGAACACAACGAAAGCAGTCCTAAGAAGAAAACTCATAGCTCTGAGTGCTGCCAAAAAGAAACTGGAGAGAGCATACACTAGCAGCCTGACAGCACACCTAAAAGCTCAGAACAAAAGCAAGCAAATTCACCCAAGAGGAGTAGACAGCAGTAAATAATCAAACTCAGGGCTGAAATCATCCAAGTGGAAAGAAAAGAAACTATACAAAGAATTAACCAAATCAGGGGGTATTTTTTTTTGAGAAAATAAACAAGATAGATAAACCCTTAGCCAGACTCACTAGAGGGCACAGGGGCAGTATCATAGTTAACAAAATCAGAAATGAAAAGGTAGACATAACAACAGAACCCGAGGAAATCCAAAACATCATCATATCCTACTACAAAAGGCTATACTCAACAAAATTGGAAAACCTGAATGAAATGGACAATTTTCTAGACAGATATCAGGTACAAAAATTAAATCAGGATCAGATTAAAGATCTAAACAGTCCTATATCCCCTAAAGAAATAGTAGCAGTCATTAATACTCTCCCAACCAAAAAAAAAGCCCAGGATCAGATGGGTTTAGTGCAGAGTTCTATCAGACCTTCAAAGAAGACCTAATGCAAAATAGAAACAGAATGTTCTCTACCCAGTTCATTCTATGAAGCCAAAATTACCTAAGCCACACAAAGATCTAACAAAGAAAGAGAACTTCAGACCAAATTCCCTTATGAATATCGATGCAAAAATACTCAATAAAATCCTTGCAAACCAAATCCAAAAACATATTAAAATGATCATTCATCATGATCAAGGAGGCTTCATCCTAGGGATGCAGGGATGGTTTAATATATGGAAATCTATCAACATAATCAACAATATAAACAAAGTCAAAGACAAAAACTACATGATCACTCATTAGATGCTGAGAAAGCATTTGACAAAATCTAACACCCATTGATGCTAAAAGTCTTGGAAAGATCAGGAGTTCAAGGCCCATACCTAAACAAAATAAAAGCAATATACAGCAAACCAGTAACCAACATCAAACTAAATGGAGAGAAACTTGAAGTAATCCCACTAAAATCAGAGACTAGAGAAGGCTGCCCACTTTCTCACTATGTATTCAATATAATATTTGAAGTCCTAGCCAGAGCAATTAGAAAACAAAAGGAGATCAAGGGGATTCAAATTGGAAAGAAATTTTTAAAAAATCACTATTTACAGATGATATGAAAGTATATATATATATATATATATATATATATATATATATATATATATATATATATCCCTAAAATATATAAATAAATATATATCCCTAAAAGTTCCATCAGAGAACCCCTAAACCTGATGAACAGCTTCAGTGTAGTACCTGGATATAAAATTAACTCACACAATTCAGCTTCCTTTCACTACACAAAGGATAAAGAGGCTGAGAAAGAAATTAGGGAAATTACACCCTTCACAATAGTCACAAATAATATAAAATACCTTGGTGTGACTCTAACTAAGGAAGTGAAAGATTTGTATGACAAGAACTTCAAGTCTCCGAAGAAAGAAATCAAAGAGGATCAGAAGATGGAAAGATCTCCCATGCTCATGGATTGGCAGAATTAATAGTGTCTAAATGCCTATCCTCCCTAAAGCAATCTTTAGATTCAATGCAATCCCCATCAAAATTCCAACTCAATTCTTCACTGAGTTAGAAAGGGCAATTTACAAATTCATCTAGAATAATAAACAACCTAGGATAGCAAAAACTATTCTCAACAATAAAAGAACCTCTGGAAGAATCACCATCCCTGACATTAAGCTGTACTACAGAGAAATTGTGATAAGACTGCATGTTATTGGTACAGTGACAGAGAGGTAGATCAATGAAATAGAATTGAAGACCCAGAAATGAAAAATGAATGACTGAGAAGCACCTGAAAAAATGTTCAATATCCTTAATCATCAGAGAAATGCAAATCAAAACAACCCTGAGATTCCACCTCACTCCATTCATAATGGCTAAGATCAAAAATTTAGGTAACAGCAGATGCTAGTGAAGATGTGGAGAAAGAGGAACACTCCTTCATTGCTGGTGGATTGCAAGCTTGGTAGAACCACTCTCTAAATCGGTCTGGCAGTACCTCAGAAAATTGGATATAGTACTACAGGAAGATCCAGCAATATCTGGGTATATGCCCAGGAGTGTAATAAGAACACATGCTCCACAATGTTCATAGCAGCCTTATTTATAATAATCCAGAAGCTGGAAAGAACCCAGATGCCCCTCAAGAGGAATGGATACAGAACATGTGGTACATTTACACAATGGAGTACTACTCATCTATTAAAAACAATGAGCGTATGAAATTCGTAGGCAAAAGGATGAATCTAGAGAATATCATGCTGAGTGAAGTAACCCAATCACAAAAGAACACACATGATATACACTCACTGATAAGTGGATATTAGCCCAGAAACTTAGAATACCCAAGATACAATTTACAAAACACATGAAACTCAAGAAGAAGGAAGACCAAAGTCTGGATACTTTGTTTTTTCTTTGAAGGGGGAACAAAATACCCATGGAAGGAGTTACAGAGACAATGTTCAGAGCTGAGATGGAAGGAAGGACCCTCCATAGACTTCCTCACCCAGGGATCCATCCCATACACAACTACCAAACCCAGACACTATTGAATATGCCAGCAAAATTTTGCTGACAGGACCCTGATATAGATATTTCTTGTGAGGCTATGCCAGTACCTAGAAAATACAGAAGTGAACGCTCACAATCATTTATTGGATGGAACACTGGGCCCCCAGTGAAGGAGCTAGAGAATATTCCCAAGGAGCTAAAGGGGTCTTCAACCCTATATGAGGAACAACAATATGAACTAAATAGTACCACCCCCAGAGCTTGTTTCTCTAGTTGCATATGTAGCAGAGGATCGCCTTGTTGGCCATCAATGGGAGGAGAGGCCCTTAGTCTTGTAAAGATTACATGCCCCAGTAAAGGGGAATACCAGGGCCAAGAAGTGGGAGTGGGTGGGTAGGGGAGCAGGGCGGTAGGATGGTATAGGAGATTTTCAGCATAGCATTTGAAATATAAATGAAGAAAATATCTAATAAAAAATAAGTAAATAAAATTAACAGTGGAAAAAAAAAAGAAAGACAGACAGACAGACACACAGATGCATGTTCAGTGAATCTGGGATCAGGTGGGATTCTCTAAATCTACTGTCATGACCTGGATCTTCAGCTTGTTCATTAGGTATAGCATTGGAGTGGGATAGCTAGTCTCAGTAGGAGGTCTCTATAAAAACTGGAGGGGAAACCCTAGTTACTAGTCTTTACACTCACTGATTATTCCTGCATCAATACCCAGACTCAGACTTCTAAGTTGGAAAGCTTTGCCATTCCTCTTGGGCCTGATCCATAAGGACAATGCTTTTGGCAATTTCCCATGAGTCAATTTGCCTTGGAGTCCTTGACAGCCTGTGTCCATGTCAAAATAACGTTAACTCAGAAATTTACTCATGCAAGCCTTCCTCAACTTCCTAAAGGGGAGTACTTAAACAAAAAGTTCCTGTGAAGTGGTCAAAAGGGCATGAGTGAATATTTGAATACATGGGATTTGGGGAAAACACTCTGCTTTGATTATATAAATAAGATCTTTCTTTTTTGAGCAGCACAAAGAGAAACAAGTGAATATTTTAGATGAAAAGGATGCAGAGACTACCTATGAACTAAGTGAAGAACCTCCTACAAAATATCCTGCACTTCCTCTTGCGTGATTTGGTACTTTAGACATCTTAGGCTTTATTTTCCAATTTCTACAAAGTTTCCCATGTCCTATCTAATGATCCAATTTCAACTATAGAGCAAAAATATGTTGATATATATATATATATATATATATATATATATATATATATATATATATATATATATATATATATATATGTGTGTGTGTGTGTGTATATGTACCACATGTACATATATATATAAATGTACCATATATATATATATATATATATATATATATATATATATATATATTCCTTCAATTCTCAAGTACTCTTGATATTCCAGAGCAACCCAAAACACTGTTTTGAAATTGACTTTCAAAGAATGACCCTTGAGGTCAGAAACTGATTTTATGTTTAGCACATAGATTAAGCTGCCAGACTTAGAAAACCAAATTAGAGGCTGTCCAGTGAAATTTAAATTCAGATAAATAACACTAATTTTAGTATAAACATATCAAAATGTTGCAAGGATATACTCATATATTATGCTAGTATTTATGCTTATACTAATACATCTATTTATATTCAAAATATATTTTTTCAATACACATCTAATTTTACTGTGCATCCTATATTGCAGTTAGCAAATCGACCTCGAGATTACCTTGAAACATCAATGTAACCCATGAAGATATTTTATTCCTTTGTGATTTGTTCAGGGTGCTCATTGTATCTCTCTGAAGTAAATCTAATTCAAGGTAGACCATAAGACTAAGGTTACTCTATGATCAAATGATATTTTAGACTCATCCCTGTGAACACCCCATTGAATTAGATAAAGAGAGTTTGCATTGTATCTGGGCCTCACATATTCTGTGCTCTGAGCCATCAGGGTGATCTCAGAGACTGTGGAATAGGGCACAAAAGACTAGTATAGCCCCTGGTTTTGGTCTAGCAATACAAATATTTCAGACTAATGAGCTGATTTGCTATCCACCTTTCTTCTTTAGAGAAAGGCTTCTATAACCCCAACTTCTATAAAATACTTTCACTCTCCAGAAACCACCTCAAGCTCAACTCTACGTGGTCTTGAATGTGGTGTTTAGGAGGCAGTGTGATGTAACAGGCTGCTCATCACTGACTGGTTGTGATTCCCAACTCTGCTCCCAGATGCCTTGACAGCAGCAGCCTTAGAGGGCACAGGCGGCTTTAGCATGATCCCGTGATAACTGCACTTGACCTGCTCTCGTCTTCTGATACATTATCTAGAGTTCTGTAAAATGCAGCTTCAAGTCCCATCTTCCAACTGGCTTGACACCTCTAATACTTTCTTATATAGAATTTTGGAGCCTCCGCCGACAATGTAATTTCAGAACAGACACCTTCCTCGAATCTCATTGCTTTAGATCTGAACATGGAAAACATCACTGCATACAGCGGGAGTGGGTAACATAAAGTACAAAGAAAATGAATGTGTTGCACATGC
>LR749702.1:640405-653035 GCA_902729485.2 Mus minutoides | reverse complement strand
GCCTGAGGCCCGGGCCCTGAGCTCCTGATGTGGTCTTAAAGTCCAGGAGTTGCTGGGCTCAGAGGAAAGATGGCGGGGTGGTGGGTGCTCTGGCTGGGAGAGGCCCAGCCTCCAGTGGGACGGAGTTCTCGGATCCTGCCCGTGGGGGGAAGTGCTGACCCGCTGCTCCCAAAACCACCTCTGCACTCACGCGTAACCCCAATGCGATCTTAAAGTCCTGGGGTGTCCCTAGCTGTGTCAGCTGGGCTCAGAGGAAAGATGGCGCGGCAGCGCGGGTGATCTGGCTGGGAGAGGCCCAGCCTCCGGTGGGGCGGAGTTCTCAGTTCCTGCCCCTGGGAGGAACTGCTGACCTGCTGCTCCCAAAACCACCTCTGCACTCACGCGTAACCCCAATGCGATCTTAAAGTCCTGTGGTGTCCCTAGCTGTGTCCGCTGGGCTCAGAGGAAAGATGGCGCGCGAACCTGTTGTTTTCTTCCTCTGTGCTGTAGATAATGCTTCTCAGGCCTGGAATATTGAAATAGAGGCTTCTTTTGACATCGTCAGCTCAAAGCCAGTTGGTGGTCAGGTGACTGTAGCCATCCCTAAACTGAAAACATGGCAGACAAACTCCATTGAACTTCAACCAGGGCAAAGGATTGTTAAACTCCTGGTCAAAATTAGGAAGGTGAGTGACGTCACTTCCGGGGAGGTGCCGGATGAGTGCATTTGCTGTTCAAGGGAAGAAATGGTGGAGTGGGAGTGCCTAGCAAGTTTCTCCTATATTTTCCAAAAGTCATTTTCTCACTATTTTTTATTTTTAAGGATTTTATTTAGATTATTTTTTAAAGACAAGATTGCACACTGTAGCACAAAATGAAGCTCACAATGCAGCCCAGGGTGGCTTCTTTTTGTTTGTTTGTTTGTTTGTTTGTTTGATATTGGGTCTTACATTGTAGCCCAGGCTGGCCAAGAGCCACATGTAGCTCAGGCTTTTCTCCAACTTGCAGTATTCTTGCCTGTGGCTCTCTTGAAGGATGAGATTTCATGTTTACAGGTGTGTACCACCACACATGGCATTTTTGCCTTTATTTTTAACTTTTCATATATTCTGTGTTATTAACCAATGGTTGTTTTTTTCACATGTGAGATTAATATAATGGAAAATATGTGATTAATTTGCCAGTTTGTCTTCTAAGGAGTCAGGTACGTCTTTGTTTTTTTCCTGTTACTCACAGTGCCTAGCCTCTAACGGGCTCTATGTTTCAGGGTCCAGCGTAGATCCCTTCCGTTCTTTTTGCTTGCTCTGAGTAATGGTATTTATTCCTTCTGTAAAGCTCTAAACTTGGACGGTCCCGGTTAAGTGGGAGGGTCAGGTTTTAGCTTTCGTTGTTTTATGGACCTGGTTAGTGATGGTGAACTGGAGAGTGACAGCAGCTTGGAAGGAAGCAAGACTCCACAAGCCACAAGAGCTCTGCCTTGGGCTTAGAGCAACAGTCAACATCGAAGTCCAACTGCAGAGACTAGAGACTAAACAGTCATGGAGAGGTAGAGCAGGCAACAGCTGGCTTTCCACAGCGTGCTGTTCTGCTGTGGGAATCTGCTACACTCCCAGCATCTTGCTTTAAATATTCTCCGTGGAGGGGCTGGGAAGAGAGCTCAGTCAGTAGAGTCCTTCGTAGTATACTTGAGGTCCTGCATTGGATGCCCAACACCATATAACTGTAGCTCTAGGATTCTGGAGGTGGAGGCAGGAGGACCAGAAGTTTATGGTTGTCCTCTGCTACACAAAGAGTTTGAAGTCAACTTAGGCTACAGGAGACCCTGACCTGAAATAAGCAAACAGCCGGGTGTGGTGGCGCATGCCTTTAATCCCAGCACTTGGGAGGCAGAGGCAGGTGGATTTCTGAGTTCGAGGCCAGCCTGGTCTACAAAGTGAGTTCCAGGACAGGCAGGGCTACACAAAGAAACCCTGTCTTGAACGCCCCCCCCCCCAAAAAAGAGAAAGAAGCAGACAAATATATACATTTTTAAGGCAGCGATTCTGTGGCCAAGCTTTGGCATGTGTAGGTGTGGAGATTCATGTGGCTTTAGGACACAGTTTGTGCTTCAGCATTGAGAATTTCATATAATGCTCCAGTTCACACTGTTTTTCTTAACATGTGTCTAAACATTACTTAGAATGACTTACTTCTTAAAAGGATGTTGCTGTGGAAACCTGGTGGCCTCGTGGACATGGGAACCAGACTGGGTACAACACGACAGTTCTCTTTGCTCTGGATGGAGGCTTAAAAATTGAAAAAGAAGCCAAGGTAAGTAAATAAACTATTTTGTGAAAAGGAGATTATTTCTTGATAACGTAGCTACACTGACATTTGAAAGAAAAGTAGTAATTACCAACATTTACGATTCTACCACCCAGAGTAATGAATAGCGTTCAAAGTTTCCCGTGTGTCATTGTGGGTTCCTAAATGCATCAGGCTTCTATTTTGATCATAGCTTCTTGTGCTTCACACCCTCTCTGTGTTTTCTTTCTTTCTTAGTGCTAGGGTTTGAGCCAGGGCCGCAGACCATGTCTTGCCCTAAACACCAAAGCCTTGGCCTTCTTCCATGTGCTCTTACATCATAGCTAAGTAGCACATATATGTAATTGCAAAGCATACATACTGCTGGAAGATCCTATGATCAGAAGGAACCCTGCCCAGCCCTTTCTCATTTTACATCTCAGGGCAGCAACAACAAAAATAACTTCTTTATTTTTAAAAAAGATTTATTTATTATTTATTATATGTAAGTACAGTGTAGCTGTCTTCAGACACACCAGAAGAGGGCATCAGATCTCATTACAAATGGTTGTGAGCCACTATGTGGTCGCTGGGGTTTGAACTCAGGACATCTGAAAGAGCAGTCAGTGTTCTTAACCTCGGACCCATCTCTCTAGTTCCCCCAAATTATTTCTGCTTACTTCTGCAGCCATTTGTCTTCACTTTCCAAATTGACATGCTTCTCCCCATGCGTTCTAACTCTTCTCTTCTGCCTATATTGGGATTGAGCACTTAGAAGCGCAAAGAGCTGCCCTTTCTTACTTCTTAGCTCTATGGGTTTAGTCACCCCTTCCAGTGCCATTTCCTTATGTTAAGATGGGGCAATTGGAATGGCATAACTCAGTTCTAGCCTATCACAGCCACAATGTATATGTCACAATCCTTTCCTACAGATTTCCTTCCCCTGACCTGGACCTTCAGTGTCTGTGGTTGATGGAAGACGCCCTGTAGTGCACCTTTTACAATGGGTATCACCTCTCCTCGGTCCCAGGTGGCGTCCTGAGTGTGGGACATACCCTTTGCTCTTTTCTTTAACTGTTAAACTCTAACTGTGCTACCTATTTCTACAAGAGTAAGAATGTTTGTGTGTATGCACACATACACAGCGTGTTTGAGGACGACTCTTGGACTTTTTTTTCCCCTCACCCTCTTGGCAGTGGGTATGCGTTCTCCCACATACTGGCGTATTGAGTATGGTCTTCACATAAACGTGAGAAGTAATGAGTCCCCCAAGCTCACTGCAGAGCAAAAAGAGCTTCTGTTTGTGGTACACCATTCCTTTCCATTTAGACTCACTGTGGTTGTACCATTGTTTACTCTGCATGAAGAGGCCAGCCTTTGAAGGGAGAGATGACGTGTCACCCCCTCATGTGTAGGTGAGGAGTGTCCCCTCTCTCGGTGGCTTCTGTGGAGCTCGTGACTGTGGATGCTTATTCATTCAGTTACCTCTTGGGGTCCTATTGTGTTTTGGCTGCTATGCTCATGACTATACACTGTGTTCACTTCTTTCTGAGACCTTGGTAACGCTAATAATTTGGTTGGGAGGTGACTTCATGAAGCAAGCACTTATAATAACGGTTGATGAGCATGCTAGAGAAATAGAGAACTTTGGAAGCAAGCCAAGCGTGGTGGCACATGCCTGTCATCTCAGCCCTTGGGAGGCTGAGGCAAAGGGGTCAGAGTTTGAGGCCAGCCTGGGCTGTCTAGTAAGACCCCCATTTCTAAAGGAAACACAGAAACAGAACTAAATAAGCATTCAAACTGGATTAGGGACATGGAAATCAGCAAAATATTGATAATTGTAGGCGTGGTAGGGGAAGACACAAAGAGGACAGAACCCTGAGGAATTATAATAAATAAGGATGCGGAAGAGAAAAGTCTGTAGATAAGTCTACACAAGGAATGGCCAGAAGTAGAGTCATTTGGTGGAGGTGTGGGGAGCCCGAGGGAGAGTACTCTAGGAGCATACAGTGATTACATGTCGGGAACGAAAAAGGGGGCCGAGGGGGAGAGGGGGGAGGGAAAACCCACACCCCGCCAGAGTTTTACCTTTTCTCTGGTCTGTCAGGTGTGGGAAGGCTGCTATCTACCTTTCACTCATCCCTGGGTGGGCATTCAAGCCTCTGACCCACTCTTCAGGGGGTGGCCAAGGGGCAGCCCTACCTGGGAATACTCGAGCTACTTTTCTAAAGCCACCAGGGTTAGAGGAGAGAGGGAAGAGGGAAGAGAGGTTCCCAACACCTGTTAGAGTGAGGGCAGCAGATCTTGACTGGAGCACAGGAAGGCCTTCTAATGGGGAGATTAGAAACGGCTCATTAGGAGAAAGCCTGTCCCATCCTCCAAGCGCAATGGGCCCTGATGAACAGAGACATTCTATGGTTTTAGAGCTTTATTATAGAAAGGCAGGGAGAAGCCGGGCCAGCACTCGGGAGGCAGAGGCAGGCGGATTTCTGCGTTCGAGGCCAGCCTGGTCTACAAAGTGAGTTCGAGGCTAGCCAGGGCTATACAGAGAAACCCTGTCTTGAAAAAAAAAAAAAGAAAGAAAGGCAGAGAGAGAGAGAGAGAGATTGAGAGAGAAAGAAAGGGCTAGAGAGAAAGAGAGTAAGAGAGGGAGGGGAGAGGAGAGGAGAGGAGAGGAGAGGAGAGGAGAGGAGAGGAGATGGCAAAGAGAAAGGAAAGAGGAGAGAGAGGAGTGAGAGAAGTGAGAGGTAAGAGAACAAAGGCGTGAGAAAGACAAGTAAGAGAGTGAGGTGGGGCTGAAAAGCCCTTTTTATGGTCTTTACTGTTGCTAGGTAACTGGGGAGGAGTTTAACCTGAAGGTCAGAAGCTTGGGCCATTGTCTATGTGACTGCTAACCATGCTTCTTTTGTGGGAGGTGGTAACTTAGGCAGGAGCCAGAGTTCCTGGAGCATGAGGGACCACCTACTGTGTCATGTAGGTGAATTATCACCCTTAGGGGTTCAGACCTCAGCTCAACTGGAGACCAGCCTGCAATTGCCCACAGTCACAAGCATCAGCCATTGCAGATGTGCTCCTGATGGAAAGGTTCTGAGGAGGGTCCTGAGGGTTGGCCGTGAGGAGGTCACTGGTTGCTTGGACCAGAATGGAAACCAAACTGCCAGGGTTCTTCTAGCCATGACTGCAGTTAAGACAGTGGCTATGGCAACTACTGACACTGCCATGTCTGACTTTACCACAGTGTAACGGTGGCCACCTGTGGATCAGGAGATTGTCCACATATAAGCATCTGAACAAATAGCTAGATGTATTGATGATCTGGGAACCAGAGTTTGCATAATGGTTGGTGTATATAGAGTGGGATGGGGGCTACTTCTACATCTCTGTGACTAAAGGACCTGCAAGAAAGAGTGAGAGATAGAAGGGTATACTTTAGCTCATGCGTGGTGGTCACAGGTCAATGCTGTGGAGATAGTTCTCTTCTCCCAACACTGGGGTCCCGGGGAGCCAGACTTGGCCATCGGCTGTGTGGAGTAGGCACCTTGATCTGCTAAGCTGGCTCGCTGACCCATTGACTATTTTTGAATGATAATAATAGTTTGCTTTTTTTGGGATAGAAAGTCACTTCAGTGCCATTTCTCTTTAACATGTCTCTCCATGCAAAACAACTAATCTTGCTGAAGGCTTTTGTTATTGTCTCTGGTGTCAAGATTGTTCAGCTAAATTATTGTCGAAAGGCGAAATGACAATGTAAGCAGCCAACTAGAACTTGTGTCTCCTATTCCCAAGCCAGACGCTGAAGATTGCCCATAGCTGTTCTAATTAGAAAAGCTATTGGGACTTCTTCAGTTTTTAAATATAAAATACGCTCCAGTCCTTTCTTTGCGTTTTAAATCCCCATTTTCATCTTTGCAGTTTCCTAGGGCAGAAAGGGAATGTGACACTCATGGAATTCCCGCTCTTCCTTTCTGAGAGCTGCTCACAATTCCCTGAAGACCTCACTAGCTCCCAGGCAGACAACGTGGAATTCAGAATAACAAAGGTGTGTTTCCACACACAGTCCCGAGGCTATGCTGTGTCTTCCCGTGTATTAATTTCCCCAGTCAGTGCAAATTCTGACAAACTGGGTTGCTCGAAACAGTGAGAGCGGCTTCTCTCACAGCGGCGGATGCTGCAAATCCCAACTAAGGTGCATCTGGAGCGAGGCTTCCCTACATTTCCCTACAGACTCGTCGAAGGCCCTTCCTTGCCTCTTCTCCCTCACTGCTTAAAACCCTCTTTTGCTTTGCTCTGTAGGTGCCTGACTCCAGTTTCTGTCCCCTTCACTGGGTATAGCTCTTTCCACCTACCCCCTACATCTCTCTTTCTTCTGAAGTGTGTGTGTGTGTTGAGAAAAGTTCTCACTCTGTGGCCCAGGCTGGTCTGAAACTTACATCATTTCTGAGTGCTGCTCAGAACTCTCGGAAGACCTCATTAGCTCCCAGGCAGACAGCGTGGAATTCAGAAGAATGAAGGCTATGCAGTGTTATCTGGGGTATTAATTTTCTGCCTCCCAAATGCTGGGCTCACAGGCATAAGTCACCATGCCCATCTTCTTCATATATATATATATATATATATATATATATATATATATGAGTACACTGTAACTGTCTTCAGACACACCAGAAGCAGACATTGGATCCTATTACAAATGGTTGTGAGCCACCATGTGGTTGTTAGGAATCGAACTCAGGACCTCTGGAAGAGCAGTCAGTGCTCTTAACCGATGAGCTGTCTTTCAAGCCCCCATGCCCACTTTCTTATCCGTTGGGTTAGAGTTTGATATGACCTCATTCAAACTCAACGATTGATGACTTTAAAGCATAACTTCCAAATAAGGTCCCATTTTGTGATTTGAGGTAGACCTGACCTTTGGGGAACACAATGTTTAAGTCAGCTACCTCCCTTCATTCTCCTTGTCAAAAACTTAAAGATTGACAAATTGGCTGATGTTGGTGGCTTCCTCAGGGTCCCGGGAGAGCAGTTCACCCAAGCACATGCAGTAAGCACATTGCTTTGTCATCAAATTTTAATTATTACTACATTTTGGGAGTTCTAGAAAATGCCAGTGATAAAATACTTTTCCTCCCACATCTGTTTTTTTTTTTTTTTTTTTTTTTTTTAAACGTGGGGTGATCACTCTTGAATATGTGTGGAGAACTAGATCTGACTCTTTCTTATTATTGCTCTTTTAGTAAATATTTGTTATATATGTACATTTGTTTGGAGAACTCCAGTGGAATAGTATCCCTGGTCTCATGGATACTCCTTTTCATACAGTTTTTTTTTTTTTAAGTTTTTAAAATTAGATTTGTTGGTTTTATTTTATTTGTGAGTGTTGGGGCTGTGTGGAGATATTTGCTGGAGAGGGTCAGAAGAGGGCATTGTGTCCCCTAGATGGTTGTGAGCCACTGCGTGGGTGCTAAGAATCAAACCCAGCTTCTCTACAAGAGCAAGGAGTGCTTAGCCACTGAGCTATCTCTCCAGCCCCAGATCGTTCCTTGTAAAGCAGTGTCTGTGTGTAAGCTTGCTTTGAACACAATTGGTGTCTTCAGTTGTTGCCCCCATATCATGTTCTTTCATGATATGAGATGTGGTTAGGAATAAGTGAAGGGGCTGAAAGATGGCTCGGTGTGCTTGGCAGGCAAGCATGAAGCCTTGCCTTTGGTCAGCAGCACTTACATAAAAGATGGGTGCAGTGACCCATGCCTGTGGTCCAAGTGATGGGGAGGCTGAGGCAGGGTATCTTCAAGCAACTGCATCCCATGTTTCTTAATTCCCTGCCATCATCCCAGATGAAAATGCTAGCAAGACCACCAAATCCCTGTGGAGGTCAGGCAGAGGTCAAAGCTATCAACCCCCAAACTGACCTTGACTGCCTGAAGCTCATCCTGTGAGCTTCGTGGAACTTGCTCTTTTTGGAGCATTTCTTCAGATGTGAAACTGTCAGGACTTTAAATCATCAGTGGAAAATTTCTATAAAGTCCAGAAGTTCCTCCCTAAGTGAGATGTTTACTGTGGACCTGGGGCAGAAGAGCGACACAGCCTGAGAATTTACTCTGAACTTTGACATGGATTAAAAAAAAAAAAAAAAAGATAGACATTGCAGTTCGGTTCATTTGACTTTGCACTGGTCTGCGTGAACTGTTCTTTCTGGAATTATCTTTTCCTTGTTCTTTCAGGGGTGGGCCATCAGATAGAGTATATTTGGTAATTATACATTGTCTTGGACAGTCAAGGTTTAAGCCATTCTTTGGAAATAGTGCACAGGGAATTTGGTAGAAACAACTTACTATGTAACAATAAAATGGAAGGAAATAGATACTCTTTTGTAAGAGCAGAGTTGGCCTGGGGAAGTGTGTGCTGAGAAATAACACTTGGTGCAATTGTGCTGAGGCCCAGATAGGATTACAGTGCACCCAGGCCATTGCACCAGGAACTAGACACCCGTTCTGAATCCGTAGAGCAGAAAATCATTTCTGTCTGCTCTCACTCAGCACTTCTCTGATTTTATAGAAGAAATACTTGGGCACTTATTTGTTTATTTTAATTTCAGGGGCAAGCAATTTTAGCAAGTTGCTGGAATGTATCAAAAAGAAAGAAAAGCCAGGGATGTCTACGGAACTTATCATTGTGTTTAAAATATCCCTATCTCTTTGACTTCACGTGAGAACATTTCTAAGACTAACCAAAGGAGTTTTTGCTATTGGCTATGGCGTGGTCGATTGGCAAACCTGGTATTCTTTATATGTATCCAAAGATCAAAACTGTGGTTGGAGTCTCAAATATCCTCCCAGGCTCTTGTTTTAAACACTAGTTCTCTGGCTGGTAACGCTCTTCTGGGAGGCTGTTGGCGGTGGGTCTTGGTCACTCTAGGTGAGCTTTCACACACTCCTACCATTTCTATTTCTCTCTCTGCTTCCTGTTTGCAGTAAAAGATGTGATCTCTCAGCTCTCTGCTCCAGCCACCATGCCACAGGACCTATTATAGTTAATGGATCTGGAGCTGGGGGAGACATTTTCTCTGGTTAACCATGCTCCTGTAGCCCTTCACTGATGTCCTTGTAAATAACCCTAATTAAGGCCATTGGTTCACCCCAAACAAAATGAAATGGTGTAACTATGCAAACAAAGGCAATCAGAGATTGTTGTTACTATCTGCATGTCAGGCTGGCCACACCACTCATGCCATTTTATTATTACAACCCAGTCCAGCTTTGTCACATAGAAAAAGGGAGGCGTGGGGATGGGTGTTTGGCATCAGACACATACAATACACATCTGGCTAAAACATGATCAGACAACTCTGCAGGTGTGTGAATGCCAACCTGGTGGCTTCTGTCTGTGCTGTTAGCAAGCAGGCAGTGAAGGGAAGGCCACCTGTCATTTTTTATAGGCTGGAGCTATTTGTGGAGACCAGGCACACCCCCCCCCCCCTCACACTGTGGTCCATTTTTGGTGCACAGAATAGTAGCTCAGAGTAGTAGCTCTGGAAGAAATTTGGAAAGCACAAGGTTTGCTAAAGTTTAGAAATGAGCAGTTTTGTTGTTAAGAAAATTCCGGTGGGGCAGTGGTGGTGCACACCTTTAATCCCAGCACTTGGGGGGCAGAGGCAGGCGGATATCTGAGTTCAAGGCCAACCTGGTCTACAAAGTGAGTTTCAGGTCAGCCAGGGCTACACAGAGAAACACTGTCTCGAAAAACCACCACCACCACCACCACCACCACCACCAACAACAACAACAAAAAAAAAACAACCCAAAAACCAAAACAAAAGAAAGAAAATTCCGGACAGCTTCATAAATATCTGCTCACACACACCTGAGAAGTGGCTCCAGGCTTGTGAGTCACTCTGTCTGTCTGATCGGCAAGAATGTGAGGCGTGTGGTATTTGCTTATCAGTCATGAGCTCTTCTGGCCTTTGGTCTCAGTATCCAGAGCCCCATCTGGAGGACAGCATTGAACTCTGCACATTTGAATCTAGCATTTCTGTTTTAACCATGAAGCCATAGCTGCCATACTGGGCCATACCTGTCATCCCAGCTCTTGGAAGGAAGGCTGAGGCAGGGGGGATCAAGAGGAGATCAAGGTGAGCCTTGTCTACACAGTGAGATCAAGGGCAGCCTGGGGCTTTGTGATACCTTGCCTCAAAAGACAAAACAGAGCAAATTAAAAACTATTTTTATGAGTTGAATTTAATAGCTGTATGAAGCAGTTAAAAGAAAAATCTGGCCAGGCAGTGGTGGTGCATGCCTGTAATCCTACCTAGCACTTGGGAGGCAGAGGCAGGTGGATTTCTGAGTTTGAGGCCAGCCTCGTCTACAGAGTGAGTTCCAGGACAGTCAGGGCTACACAGAGAAACCCTGTCTCAAAACCAAACCAAAACAAAACAAAATAAAACAAAAATCTGATCAAGTGATGAGTTTATAGAACCATCAAGAAGAGATTGAGAAATTGAAATGCTAAATTTTGATTTAAATGTGATTTTAAAATTGGGGCTTGGCTCAGTGGCTAAGAAGTGCTTGCTGCTAGAGGACCTGAGTTTGGTTCCCAGCACCCACACTGGGCAGCTCATAAGCCCCGTAACTGCACCTCCAGGGGGGTCAGTGACCTCTGCTGGCTTTTACTACCACTCACACAATGCCCCCCACCCACTGCCCCAAAATAAAACAAAACAAAACAAAACCATAAATCATTTAAAAATCTAAACTGCTTGATTTTACATTTCTTCATTTAAAAAAAAGACTTATTATTTATTTTATGTATGTGAGCACACTGTCACTGTCCTCAGACACACAAGATGAGGGCATGGGACCCCATTACAGAAGTTGTGAGCCACCATGTGGTTGCTAGGAATTGAACTCAGGACCCCTGGAAGAGTAGTCAGTGCTCTTTTTTTTGTTGTTTTGTTTTGTTTTGTTTTGTTTTTCGAGACAGGGTTTCTCTGTATAGCCCTGGCTGTCCTGGAACTCACTCTGTAGACCAGGCTGGCCTCGAACTCAGAGATCCACCTGCCTCTGCCTCCTGAGTGCTGGGATTAAAGGCGTGCGCCACCACGCCCGGCTAACAAAACCATTTTTTATACTTCCAACCTCTACCTTAGAAATAGATCACTGAGAGCATGCAGCCAGTATCTATTACCTGCTGTTGATGACATTATCCTGGTCACCTGTCTCTGAAAAGTCCCACTATCTTTTCAGGTAGTGAGAGAGGAGGAGGCAAATGTGTCAGTTTTACTTGGACAACAGTTTGGCACCTTAAGATACCTCTGTCCTAGGTTTCATCATAAAGTGCCCTCCAGGGGCTAGAGAGATGGTTCAGTGGTTAAAACCACTGGGTGTTCTTGCAGAAGACCATGTTCCATTTCTAGCACCCACAAGGTGTTTCTCAACCATTCATAATTCCCGTTCCAGGGATGATGCCCTATTCTGAACTCTGTGGACACTGGGTTCACAGATGGTACACAGACATACATACATGCAAGCAAAACAGTCATACACATAAAGAAAATTAATTAATTACAAAAAATGAAAGCCGGGCGTGGTGCACGCCTTTAATTCACTTGGGAGGCAGAGGCAGGTGGATTTCTGAGTTCGAGGCCAGCCTGGTCTACAAAGTGAGTTCCAGGACAGCCAGTGCTATGCAGAGAAACCCTGTCTTGAAAAAACAAAAAAACAAAAACAAAACAAAAAAATTAATTACAAAAAATGTCAAGTGACCTCTTCACCTCTACAGCAGAAGGGTTGTTTTTGTGGCAAAGTCTGACTGTCCTCATCCAGGCATTCTGTCCTATGATGTTAGCTCCGGTGCCCTTTCTTATATCAATACAAAGGCAAGGAAGGGGGAGAAAATGGAAGCATGGTAGCTTCTTCCCTTACTTGAGATAGGTGACTAATATATTATTTTTAAAAATTGAGAAGTGTTTCATTCTGGTTCAAGATTAAGGTTTATTAGCATAGACCATGCCATTCAATCCTTGTTCTTTGCATGGCTGGCAAGAGTGAAGTATTTTTTTAAGTTACATTTATTTCATGTGTGTGTGTGTGTGTGTGTGTGTGTGTGTGTGAATACATATGTAGGTCAGAGGACAACTTGTGGGACTCAGTTTTCTCTTTCTAGGATGTGGAGCCCCAGCTTCAAAGTCAGGTCTTCAGGTTGGCAGACAGGTGCCTTTACCCACTGAGCCATCTTGGTGTGCCAAGGAAGCAGATTTTGATGAAAAGAGATATTCTTGTTGCCTAGGCTTTCCCCTGGGACAAGTATCAGCCTGGATAGAGTGACCCAGGAACAGTGTCAGCTTCCAGTGTATCAAGGATAACTTGGAAGTAT
>LR749702.1:485229-633403 GCA_902729485.2 Mus minutoides | reverse complement strand
GGCTGTCCTGAGGGTCCCAGTGTTTACCATTTTGCAGAGACAGCCACACCCTCGACTCCTGCTATTTCTAATTCTTATGGAGCCATTAATATTAACTGGAGGACATTCCTAGGAGGAATGTGAAATATGCACATTATTATCCAAACAAGCCTTATGCCCTCAGCAGCCGTTACACTCATGGAGGCTCACACCAGGGCCCTGTCCCAGGGGCAGGAACCATGTCACCAAGTCACCCTGTCCTCACCAGGGCCACACTGGGCTAAACATCTGGATCCTCTTCCCTGCTTACTTAACGTTCTCTCGATTTTCTAAACATTTTTCTGCAATGCTCAAAAATCCTTCAGTGCGTGGGCATCTTTTCTCTGCAGAGATGCTCAGGTGGGTGCGTTTACAGAGCTTGCTTTTCCTTTATTTGGAAGATAAACCCCCTAAGTGAGAACGAAGTCTTGCTTTGTGTGATGACACAGCCTTTTCCTTTGTCCTATAGGTGTTGCAGGACTTTATGTTTGCCAGTGCCCTTTATCCAGCTGAGCCTGGCTTCTTAGCCTCCGTGAGGAAAGAAGTCACCTACCAGGTATGCTATTCTTACACCTCTAAAAAGAGAGGAAATGAATACATCTTTTTTTTTTTTTCTTTTGTTAAGTTGCCCATTTCTTTTTGGTGTTTCCTACTAACTCCTCTGAAAACTTGCAGTCTGGTAATTCATTCCCTGAGTGACTTACCCAGTGTCCTGCCTGAAACGTCACCTACTTGCTGCGAACTCCCCCAGATTTATGCTCAATCTTCCAGTCCCTGATGAATCCCCTCCTCCTCATATCCAGCTGCTTGGTGGTGTGGTCAGAGGTTTAGTGGGCACCTCAGTGTAACACGTGCAAACCCTACATCATCTCTTCCCCAATTCTGCGGCTCCTGGAGTTTTCCTCAGCAAATGGACACCAATCCAGCTCCGGACAGAGATTTAATGTGACTCTTGAATCCCTGAATTGTTTTGGATTCCACACAGGCCTCGACAGTTATTACATGTTTGTTTATTTAAGAGGTTTATTTATTTGTTTGGTTGGTTTTGTTTATTTATGTATTCCACTCACTGGAACCTGAGACTTATGGATGTGGCTAGGCCGGCCGGCCAGCCTTCCCTGAGATTCTCCTGTCTCTGCCTCCCCAGCACCACGGTTACAGATGTGTTCAACCCTGCCCACGTTTTTTTGACATGGGTGCTCAGGATCAAACTCAGGCTTTCTTGCTCGAGTAGAAAGCTCTTAAATGACTGAACTATGCCTCCCCCACCTCCCACCCCCAGTCTTTCTGAGAACTATTAAGGCTGTCTTGTGAGGTGTCAGGTGGGCAAGAACGTCTGTGTGGAAAGGTAATACTTACAATATTATTAACCATTACAGCCCCGAGTTCTTCTGTGGTAGGTATGGGGAAATTAATTTACATTTTCTTCCATTTCAGGTCAGGAGACTGAAATCTCACCCCTCCATCATCATGTGGAGTGGCAATAATGAGAATGAAGTGGCCCTCAGCGTGAACTGGTTCCACATAAGTCCCAGGGACATGAAAACTTACATTGACGATTACGTGACCCTCTATGTGGAAAACATCAGAAAGATTGTTTTATCAGTGAGTAATGGTTTGGGAGCAGTAGAATTTAAGGATGTGCTTTTAAAATGCATAGGTCTCAATATTGTTGTCGTGTGTTGTCTGCCTTTTCCCTCCAGTTTTTCAAGACAGGGTTTCTCAGTGTAGCTTTGGCTGTTCTTGCTTGCTAAAAAAAATACCACCTTTCTCTTGACATAAAAAAAGGCACAGACTGTTCAAAATACCTGTAGACCAGGCTTTCTCTGTACACCAAGCTGGCCTCAAACTCACCGGGTCCGCCAGCCTCAGCCTCCTGAGTGCTGGGATTAAAGGTGTGTGCCTCCACTGCCTGGCCTTTTTTTTCTTTTTAAATTGTGTGCCTCTTTTAAAGGTAGTCTTTGAAACATCATTTGAATTCAGAGTATTTCATTATAACACGCTAGGAACCTGGTCTGTATGGGTTGTGTGTGTATTGTGCTGATGTATGTTTTGGTGTGTATCCTACATGGACAGTTAGTCTGTGGTGGGAGGATTGCAGGAATAAGGCTGTTCTGGTTACCAGTGTGTCCTGGGCGTTTTATGATGTGTCTGTCTTTTGTCACTATTGTGAACTAGACATACTGAACAGTCTGCTAATATACACTGGCCTTTGTGTGTGGGGGGGAGTAAGAGGAAGGTGCTATTTTTTTCAGTAACAATTTCAAAAGATTGTTAACAAAAACTTTAATATTTACTAAGTGATTTTTTAAAAAAAATCATAGCAGAAAAGATTGGGCTCAGGTGTTCATAACTGGAGGAAGGATAGCAAAGATAAGCAAGTCAGTGTTTGACAGGGAGAGTGGTGACTGCCCTGTTAACTTTCTCTCAGCAAGCTGACCTTTCTAGAATTGGTGGTATTTTTTTTGTTTGTTTGTTTTTGTTTTTTGAGACAGAGTTTTTCTGTGTAGCCCTGGCTGTTCTAGAATTCACTCTGTAGACAAGGCTGGCCTCAAACTCAGAAATCCGTCTTCCTCTGCCTCCCAAGTGCCCCATGAGATCATAGGCATGCGCCACCACACCGGCCGGTATGTTTTGTTTTAAAAGAAGTTAATTGTTTGTATCTTGCCGAACCAACATATTATCCTTAAAATCATTTTATTCCCATGTCCAGGAAGACAAGAGCCGTCCTTTCATTGCATCCAGCCCAACCAATGGGATGAAAACCATGGCGGAAGGCTGGGTCGCTTATGACCCTTATAGCACCCATTATGGTGATACTCATTTTTATAACTATGTCTTTGACTGCTGGAATTGGAAGATCTTCCCAAAAGCTCGATTAGTGTCTGAATATGGCTACCAGTCTTGGCCTTCTTTTAGCACGCTAGAAAAGGTAAACCACTGGGCTCTCAATTTTCCCCCTGATTTACGATGGTAGATGGTGGGTTCAGATGAAAGACACTTCTTATTTTATTGTAGTTCTGGAAGGAGATGAAAGAAAAGAATCCTGCCTTAATGGCTGAGGTGATAAAATAGTATAATTGCCTTTTGAGGGGATAACTTTCCAGTATGCTTTTATTTTTTATTAAAGATCTATCTATCTATCTATCTATCTATCTATCTATCTATCTATCTATCTATCTATCATCTATCTATGTTTTACTCTTGCCACATGTGTGTGTCGTCAGAGGACAGCTTGTAGGAGCTGGTCCTCTCCTACCGCTGGAGTTCTGGGAATTCAACTGTCAGGCTGGGCAGCAAGTGCCTTTCCCACCTGGGCCGTCCTCCAGGCCCTGAATTGATACTTTCTATACAGTCATCTCACTATATCTAAAGATTTAATTTCAGCATTGTGTGCGTTCTTTTAAAAACACCTCTAATAATATGAAATTCTCTTGGTAAAGAATTTGTTTACTAAATGTGTATAACTCAGCTAGTTCCCAGTGTACTTGCAGACTTGTACATCCAACCCCATTGTCTGCTTTTGGAGCCTTTGCATGGCTCAGTAGAAACTCTGATCCTGTTAGCAGTCACTCTCCACTCTCTCTCTTCTGACCCGACCCGACCAGACCCTCCAGCTCCACTCGGTGTCTGTGTCTACCGGCTTATGCATTCTTCACAGTTCATGTAATATATTATGTGGTGCTATGAAATTGGCCCCATGTGTTGCATGAGAGATCGTTGCTTCTCACTGCTCACTCCGTTCTATTGGGTGCATTCCCATCTCTGTTGATCATTTTGTTTGTTGATGGACACTTGTGTTGTTTCCATTTCTTAGCTATCCGGAAGAAAGCTGCTGTGAGCGTTAGTGCGCATGTTTCTGAATACACATTTTTCAGACTTACTGGGTGTGAACCTATGAGTGCAGCTGTTGAATCATTCAGTGACTCTCTTAAGGCTCAGAATCTTTTTTTTTTTTTTTTTGCACTGACGTCACCAATTAGTTTTCCTCCTAGCTTTCCCGATACTTTCCAATGCTTTTTTTGTTTTTTGAAAACTTTTTTTTTTTTTTGTGGAAATACAGTTTTACAGAAAATTTGCATTTCTTTGATTATTCTGAACGTTTCTTTCCAGGTGTCTTGCAGTTAATATATCTTCCTTTGAGACATGTATATAAGATCCTTTGTTCAATTTTATTTGTCTTCATCAGGATTCACTAGTCCTGGAACTCATTCTATAATCTAGCTCATTCTATAACCTTCCTAACCCTTTAATACAGTTTCTTATGTTGTGCTGACCCCAAGCCCTAAAATTATTTTTATTATTACTATATTATTATATTACTTTATAACTAATTTTGCTACTGTTATGAATTGTAATGTAAATATCTGCACTTTCTGGTGGTCTTAGTCAACTCATTTGAAAGCGTCGTTTGACCCTCAAAGGGGTCGCTACCCACAAGTTGAGAACTGCTGGTCTAGGCAGTTCTCAGCTAAGAAATATGAGCAAATTCGAAAACATTGACTACTGTAATATCAGTATTTGATTCTTATTTAAAACTATGATATTTAAAACAGAATATCAATTGTTGCCCATCGTTCAGTTTTAAAAACGTAATAGCAAGATTTACCCTAAATAAATGAAATGGGACTGCGAGATGTACACAGCGAAGCCAGTTTCCTATAATTGGCTTAGAAGGCCAGCACTCGGGAGGTAGGTGAATCAGTTCAGTGTCATACATACACAGAGAGGATGATGTGGGTGATTCAGAGGTTCCTATCTCAGAAAACCAAAGTCAACAACAACAGGAAGAAGATCTGAGTGATATGTGTTTTAATGAACAGAATCATGTTTTGGTATGCCAGGCTTTTTTTTTTTTTTAAAGATTTATTTATTTATTTATTTATTTATTTATTTATTTATTATATGTGAGTACACTGTAGCTGTCTTCAGACAGCACCAGAAGAGGGCGTCAGATATCATTACAGATGGTTGTGAGCCACCATGTGGTTGCTGGGATTGGAACTCCGGACCTTTGGAAGATCAGTCAGTGCTCTTAACCGCTGAGCCATCTCTCCAGCCCATATGCCAGGCTTTTTAAGAGAAATAATATAATGCAACATTCCAGGTATGAAAGCAGACCGTTGTTACCAAATCGGACCCCATCTTGCACAAGGCTGGCCTTTACCAGTAATAATGAGAATGACCAGGCTGGAGCGATGGCTCAGTGGTTAAGAGCCCTGACTACTCTTCCGGAGGTTCTGAGTTCAGTCCCCAGCACATTTTTCTTTAATGTTTGTAATTAATACCACAGAATCATTCATAAGTTCTTTCCCAATGTGTAGAGCACTTTCCAGGCTTGTCAGGAATGTATAAGAAAAGTAGCTTCACGGCTAAGGTCTGTGACCCTCTTCCTTTATTCACAAGGTCTCATCTCAAGAGGACTGGTCTTACAACAGCCGCTTTTCCTATCATCGGCAGCATCATAGACTTGGTCTTGATCAGATGCTCCACCAGGTTAAAATGAATTTCAAACTCCCCCAGAAGACAGACCCATTACGCACATTTAAGGATATTATCTACCTTACTCAGGTAAGCCGCTTCTAGTCTGCAGCTCATGGGTTTCTATGCTGAGTGTGTGCAGTCATGCGGCTTTCGTAGCCTTTGTATGGCGGAAAATGGTCAGGTCTGTACGCTCTTGTTAAAGTTGTTCTTTTCTTCACAATACAAACAAGAAAACCCGTAAAACCTGTATCTAATTCTTGGCTTTGTTTCTCCTCACACAAACGGCTTATGAAATTCTAAAATTGTGTATTAAAGTGTTTATTGTTTAAGATTCGTTTAAAGGTTCAGCAGTGAAGGCAGTAGTAGAATCTCCTATTAGGACAGAAACGGACACACACACAGTTACCTGGTGTCTGACGACGCAGCCTGGCATTTCAGGTAGAAAAGGGTAGAGGCATTGATGAAATGTGCTGGACCAAGAAGATAGCTGTATAGGGAAATGAAAGTCTCCATGTATGTAGATTACTTTCACCATGGACCTGAGATTCAAATGGAAGGGTTTGGAGCATAGCCGTGCTACACGCTCCATGCTTTGGATTTGATCCCTGAGACAAATAAAACAAAGCCCCTGAAATAAGGAAGCAACACAATAAATGTCCTGGAGAGAACACAAGACAATGTCTTCAAGACTTAGAGACAGGCAAAGAAGAGGTCTTAAAGCTTGAGGACACTAACCATGAGAAAAAAAAAAAGGGCTGATAAATTGTATTTCACTAAAATCGTTGGCTTTTGAATTTTTTATTTAAAGCACTACCAGGAAAGAGAAAAAGGCAAGCTATAGATTGAGGACCAATGTTTACAATCATTTATATGTAATTGGTCTGGCCTGGGTCTTTTATCATGTCTGTTGCTTACCAAATAAATCGAGTCTAATTCAAACCCGAGCCTGCAGGCACAACCTAGCTCTTTCCCCCTAGATAATAGAATAGTCATCTATTCTCACAGACAACTTGAGTTATCAGCGGAGCAGGAAGGTAAAAGGTGCCCTTCGAGAATCAGCTTCTCACGACCTGGCATCAAACGCCCAATAAATATATGCCAGGAACAAAGAAAAGCAGTAGAGGTGGGGGGTCTCTAAGTTCAGGGCTTGGTGAAGACTGAAGTCACCTCCTGTGTAGGTGGTCATTGAGAGACCCACTGCTCCGGTCATGCAGCTTAGGTTAGTCAACCTGTGGGGAGTGGTAGTGTGAGTCACAGATTAAGAGAGCATGCTGGGTGTGTGGCCATTTGGAACAGATATAACTAGAGAATAGAGGAGAATGAGAAGAGACTTTGGAAGACTGGAAGAGCTGGAGGCAGAAGAACTCACTTGTGGCTATAAGACGAAGCAGGGAAGGAAGGCTCTACATGTTCACAAGGAAGCTTTCTGCAAAGCCTTCTAGGTTCAAACATCTTTGATAGTTACAGAATTTGTTCAACCAATAGAGTCTTCAAAAGTGACATGGGCACACATCCTGTTCTTCAGAACCTTATGAATGACTAATAAGAAACGAGAAGAGTGTGTGGGAGGGAGCTTAGAGAGGATGAGCCAGAGAAAGAAGTAACCGAGTTTCCTTCCCTACTCTCCTCCCTGTCGTTTAAACAGGTTTTAGTGAGAATTGTCCATAAGATCACTCGATTTCTGCCCCCCCTCCGCCCCCTTGGTGTTTCCTCCTCTTTGCCCTGTTCCTTCTTACATGGCAAGGCCTGGCTTTCACTTCCAGGATTATTTTTTTTAACTTAATTACTTAATTCATTTGCAGTTTCTGTTTGGTTTTGGTCTGGTGATGACCACCTTGCCGGGGCGGGTGTTCCCGTGGACAGGGAGAGAAGGAAGAGGTGGGGAGTGTAGAGAGAAAGGTGGAGATAGGAGGGGAAAGAGAAAAGCAGCAGATTAATTCCATTGAGATCCTCTTCCTCGTTTAGACTTAGAAAGGATCAAGGCCGAGTACCAAATGAGTGAGAGCAAGTCTCCAATTCTGAACCAAGGCTTAGTTGGTGGCGAATGCTAACTCCTCAGGCACTGCTAAAACACACAAGCAGAGAACTCCACTAGTGCCGGGCTGCCTCTGCTGCCTTGATTAGCACTCCCTACACTTAGATTTCAACACAATCTATCTCCACTTGCTTACCCAACACACTCTGTGAGAACTGCCTAAGCTGATAATACGAGCGTACTCTTTTGTATTGCACTGGACTCTCTCACCATGGGAACAAATCAGACTGCATACAGTCTCCCTACCACAGAACGCTTCTGTTGTTTCTAGCCGGAGGCTGTGATGAGCAATGCTGCTATGAACAGGATTTTACATGATGATTAGCAGAAGAGTGTACTTGCTTACATATACCGCTGGTTTGCAAGGAAGCCAAGTATTTAACTTTGACAGAAACTGTCAGAAACCTTCCCAAAGTGGTTAAACAAACTGACACGTTGTCGAACAGTGTTTTACAGTTCCAGCTGGCTTACCTTCTCTTTGGCAGCTGGTACTGTCAGTCTTTGATTATGGGAATTCTGGTGGGTGTGCGTCTTAAATGGCTTTAATTTTCACTTGCTTTGGGTTAAAAATGAGATTAAAGAGCTGGAGAGGTGGTTCAGTGGTTAAGAGCACTGGCTTCTCTTTTAGAGGGCCCAGGTTGGATTCTTAGTACCCAATGGCTGCTCAAAACTCCAATTCCAGGGAATCTAATGCCCTCTTCAGGTCTTTGTGGGAACCAGGAACACACATGGTATAGAGACATACATGCAGGCAAAGTACCCATACATATCAAATAAATTTTTTTAAATTAAGCACTTTTTTTTTTTTTTTTTTTTTGGTTTTTCCCAGATGGGTTTTTCTGTGTATCTCTGGCTTTCCTAGAATTCACTCTTTAGGCAAGGCTGGCCTTGAACTCAGAGATCCTCCTGCCTCTGCCTCCCAAGTGCCAGGATTAAAGGCCTGTGGCACTACTGCCCTGCAGAGCGTTGTAACCATATGGGTAGCTTCAATAGTCAAGTGCTTATTCAAGATTTCTATTTATTTGTTTTATAGACGTTCTTACCTATGGATATCTCTGACCAGATATGTGAATTACAGCTAGGAGTATATCTCAGTGACACAGCACTTTCCTGATATGCTCTGGCTTACAGTCCAAGCACCACAGGCAAGAGCGCTCTCTCTCTCTCTCTCTCTCTCTCTCTCTCTCTCTCTCTCTCTCTCTCTCTGTGTGTGTGTGTGTGTATTGTGTTGAGGGAAATGAAAGAGTGTCTGCTAACACAGCACATGGCATGTATTAGAATCTTTTCAAGGCATCATGTGATTTAATATTCAGGCATTCAAGATTCCTCTAAGTGTCTACTAAATGTCTGATACTTGGCCACGAAATGTTTTGGACCGTTTCTCATGGAATTCTAACACCTCCAGACTCCACCTTAGCTATTTGTATCACAAAGCGGATTTTGGTTTAGTTTTTTTTTTTTTTTTTTAAATTGTGGCTATATGGAGAGAGTTAAACCCAAGGCCTCATGCATGCTGAGCAAGCCCACCGTCACTGAGCTACGGCTGCAGCCACTGTTTGATTTCATGCCGGAGGGAACAGAGGGTCAGAAGAGCAGTGCTTTGCTCAGGAACTCAAGTCCATGACTAGAACAGAATTTCAGTCTTTAAAGTATTTGTGTGATATTCCACACTACCTTAGAGTTGAGAAAATAGAAGTTGTGCTACTACTGAGGCATGTGGTTTCCAGAACCTTACTGGAACACTAGAGAAGATGACAGTGACAGTTCTTTGGAAAGATCGACTGGATGGACTAGTCTAGTGAAGAGTCACATGACCAACCCAGGACTGGAGGAGGAAACTGTACCACGTGCCTTATAGGAATAGCAATGACTGTAAGGAAAAAACTAAAAACAACTGGGATAAGGCATGTCGAGAAACTTAAAAGGAATGAGTGTATTACTAGTGAAATGGTGAAAAACTGACTCATGAAGAAGTAGAGTATCTGGTTAGACCTGTCACAACTAACCAAGTGGGCTTCATCCCCTCTTAACTTTATGGTCAGTTTAATTTGTGATGAGCTTACATCCATGAAACATCATCATGAGTTAAAGATAATCTTTATTTTATCCTTTCGGACCTTATTAAAACTGGTATTGTTTATTTAACTTCACTTTAAATTATTTAAATCCACTCATTTGTGGCTATTTTAGAAAAGTAAAACTGATATTTTTAGTTTGATCTTATACACTATAAACTTGAAAAAAAAAACCTCATTCCTTAGCTCTAGCAAGATTCTCCTCTACTCTTTAGAGTGTCCCATATATAAGATCAAGTCAGCAGCCAGGAGATAGCAAGAGTTTCATGTCTTCATTTTCCTTCTGAATGTCTGCCCTTCAGTTACGAACGCTCTGGCTGGGACATCCAGTAGAACCCTGAATACAAGTGTACTGGATCCAGTGTCACTCTCTTTCTGTGATAAACACTGTCACAAGAAGCAACTTAGGGGACAAAAGCTTTATTTGACTTACACTCCCAGGCCATTCTTGAGTAAAGCCAGGGCAGGAATCAAGCAAGGACTTGAAGCAGAAGCCTTGGAGAAATGGTGCTCTCTCACTCTCCAGCTCACTCACAGGCTCAGACCTAGTGAGCAAGCTTTCCTATTTAGCACAGAATACCTGCCTAGGACTGGTGCCACCGCAATGGCCTGTGCCCTTCATCAACTATAGATAATGGAGACAAGTCCCTAGAGACAGGCTCCTGCAAGATAACCTGATTAAACAATTCTTCAATCAAGTCTTTCCTCTCACATGACCCAATGCTGTGCAAAGTCGACAATTAAGGCTACCTAGGACAGCACCTCACCTACCAAGGGTCATAGGTCAGCCACACCACAATTAGCTGCGACCCACCCATCAGCTGGTTACTTTTCTGACCCCATGTGCTTATAGCTTCATGGGAAGAGGTTATTGTACCACATAGTGTTAGAATCAGGAAAAAGTAAAAAATCAAAATTGGAGGTTCAGTTTCTGCTGAGCCTACATTAGTTTCATCATTACAAAACTGAAGAGTCATAAATCAAACCACTGTTATCTGGGACTCTCTGTACTTGGAAACATGATTCAACAAGGAAGCACAAGGTTCTCAAATTGACCCCCTGCCCCCCTCCGCAACAACAACAATTGAAGCTAATGAAATAGTTAAAACAACTCTTAGAGTTCATAAATCAGCGGGCTTAATTGTTAAGATGACAGTACTCTCTGAGTAGATCTGCTGATTCAATGTTCAGTGTTGATCAACATTTTCACTACTATTTTTTTTTTTTTTGAAAAAAATGGGCACACAGATTCTACAATTCATCTGGAAATACAGGATACCCAAATAGTCAACTTTGTCAATAATGTGAAAAAGAATAGAGTTAGAGAACTCATACTTCTAATATTAAAACTCACAGTAAAGCTACTGAATTAAGACTGTGGTACACCACAGTCATTCAGTAGCCTGGAAGCCTAGAAATAAATGTGTTCTCTATGGTTAGTTGAACTTTTTAAATTAAGTTTTAATTTCCTTCCAATCGATAAATAAAAATTATGTATAATTATGGTATGCAACATGATACACACACACACACACACACACACACACACACATTGTAATAGTTAATCTCAACTGTCAACTTTATGGGATCTAGAATCATCTGGGACGTGGGCCTCTGGGCATTCTTGTGGGGAATGACCTTGATTGGGTTCACTGAGGAGGGAAGACTTGTTCTGTGGGTGGTACCGTCTCTTGGGCTGCGATGCTAGGCTGTGTAAGTGTGAGGTGAGCACAGGCATCCATCGCCTTCTGCTTCTGGATTTCGGATGACAATGAGCACCTGCCCTAAGCTTCTGTAGCTGTGACCTCCCACCACAGTGACTTGTGAGCTAGAACTACGAGCCAGAGTAAACCATTTCTCCCTTACTGTGCCTCTGCCACAGCAGCAAGAAAAATGGCCAGGACACCCATGGAGTGCTAAAGCCAAGCTGCTAAATACATGCATCATCTCACATATGCATCTTTTTTTTTTTTTTTTTTTTTGAGGTGAGAACACTGAATCAGCTTTTTTGTTTTGTTTTGTTTTGTTTTTTGTTTTTTGTTTTTTGTTTTTTGTTTTTTGTTTTTTGTTTTTTGAGACAGGGTTTCTCTGTATAGCCCTGGCTGTCCTGGAACTCACTCTGTAGACCAGGCTGGCCCAGAACTCAGAAATCCGCCTGCCTCTGTCTCCCGAATGCCGGGATTAAAGGCATGCGCCCCCACGCCCGGCACTGAATCAGCTTTTAAAGCATTTTTGAAGTATGTAATATAATCTAATTAAATGTTGTCATTGTTTTCTACAGCAGACCTCTTGAATTGAATTCTAACTGAGATTGTGTAGCTGCGCCTTCACTCTCTCCCAGCCTCTGGTAACCACTTCTATTCTCTGCTTCTACGGATTCAGCTTTTTATAATTAATTGCACATCTAAGTGATTTTCTTTCTTCTGAAGCTGGCTTCTGCTCTAGCTAGGGTTTTTCTTTTGTTTTGTTTTGTTTTTTTTCTTTTTTTTTTTATTGCTGTGATAAAACTTCATGATCACTAGCAACTTGAGGACAGACATGGTTGGTTTGGCTTTCAGTTCCGGCTCACCAGGAAGGGACATTAGAATAGGAGCTCCGGGCAGGAACCTGGAGGCAGAGACAGAAGCAGAGGCTCACTGGCCTGTTCCCCATGGCTTGCTCAGCCTATTAATTAATTACTCATTTACACCCCAACTGTAGTTTCCCCTCTCTTCCCTCCTTCCAGTCTGTTCTCCTACTCCCCGCCCTGTCCACTCCTCTCTTTCTTTTCAGCAAAGGCCAGGGCCATCTGCCCAGGGTGGCACTGCTCACTGACCCCCTTCTTATCAATCACTAATCAAAAATCATGACTCACGAATTTGCCTACAGGCCAATCTGGTGGAGACAATCCCTCGGTTGAGATTTCCTCTTACCTGATATGTTTAGGTTTGTGTCAAATTGTCAAAAACTAGCCAGCTCAGCTTCTTTACCTTAACACAATATTCCCCAGGTTAATTAACATCGTCAAAAATGACACGCTCTTCTTCTTTCCACTGGATACCTAACCCACAATTTCCTTACCTTTTCATTTATTGACAAGGCTCTTAGGTTGGTTCTCTTTTGGCTGTTAATAATAATACTGTACAGGGCTGGAGAGATGGCTCAGAGGTTAAGAGCACTGCTGCTCTTCCAGAGGTCCTGAGTTCAATTCCCAGCAACCACATGGTGGCTCACAACCATTTGTAATGGGATCTGATGCCCTTTTCTGGTGTGCAGGTGGACATGCAGATAGAACACTCATATACATAAAATAAATAAATGAATCTTAAGAAAAATACTATACAGAACATGGTATGTAGGTATCTTTTTGACAAACTAATTTAAATTCTTTGGGATCTAAACCGATCACTGTATCTATTTAGCTGTACTGGAGCCCTATTTAAAAATTTTAAGGACCTTCTATAGTGTTTTCTTGTTTCCATTCCCAAGACAATAAAAGGGCACTGGGTGGGGGGGGGGGAAGTGGGGATAGAATTTTCGGCGAATTGTTCTGGAACAGGTAGATATTCAAATGCAAAAAATAAACGTGGACTCCTATTTTATACCGAAATAAGATTAACAAAATTGTATCAAAGGCTTAAACATAAGATGTAAAACCAGCCAGGCAGTGATGGTGCACACCTTTAATCCCAGCACTGGGGAGGCAGAGGCAGGCGAATTTCTGAGTCCGAGGCCAGCCTGATCTACAGAGTGAGTTCCAGGACAGCCAGGGCTACACAGAGAAACCCTGTCTCGAAAGAAAAAGAAACAAAAAAACCCTAGATGTGCTTCATCTGTTAGTATCATATGGCCCATCCTGCTCTACTGGAGAAACGACAGCCATAAGAAATCGTGGGCTAATTATCGAAAACCATGATGTGAAAAGCTAGTCTAAAAAAAACAGAGATTGGCTAATTTACTGCCAACAACCATGCTGATTTTCTTGTAGTAGATTTTTTTCCCTAATAAAAGTTTTCCAAAGTTGTGAATGCATTTGCAGACTCTGCTGTTGCAGAACAGCATGCTCTTTGACTGCATACAGCATTTGTTCTAGAATGATAGCTTTCTTTTCTTTCCTTTGTCTCCTACACCACCATTGGCTTTCGAGACATCCCATTTCCTTTGTCATGTGCTGTTATAACAAATAAAACACCAAGCCCCTCCCTAGCCCTGCTGTAGACAGCAGTTTCTCTCATGGCAAGATTTAATGTAGTAAAATTTATTAATTTGATTAATAAAAATAATGTAGCCGTAATCAATGCAAGTCCAACACTCTAGTTTATCCAATTTATTCTAAAACAAATTAAAACAAAACAAAACAAAAAAAGAAACACAAGCAGGTAAGCAAGGAAACAAACAGCCTGCCCCAAGCCTGTAATTTCTGATATCTCGACAGCCTACATGGAACAATAACACTTGTCTGTGAATGCCTCCCTGATCAGGTAATGCAAGCCCAGTGCATCAAAACAGAAACCGAGTTCTACCTGCGCAGCCGCAGCGAGATAGTGGACGGAAAAGGCCACACCATGGGGGCACTGTACTGGCAGCTTAATGATATCTGGCAGGCTCCTTCCTGGGCCTCTCTTGGTAAGTATCTCTCTTTTTGTGAGAGAAATCAATGCCCCTGTGGAGAGGGACTGGGAAAACACAGAGCCCTGAGGAATCAGATTACCTCAAGGAGAACTGGGCCAAAGAGGCTATTCCCTGAACCCTCCGTGAACCCAGCTGGCTCTAACAGTCTTTCTTGTGAGCTTGCTATTCTCAGCGAAGTCACAGTGGGCTGTGGAGGAAGGAGCGGGTTCTGGTACAGAGGTCCCAGGTGTGATGTGGGGTGCAGAGGTGTGTGTATGGACCAAAGGTCAATATGAGGTGTCTTCATCCATCACTCTGCATCTTCCTCTCCTACCTCACCCCGACCCCAGACCTGGCGCTCTTGGAGCTCATGGATTCATCAAGGCTGGCCAGTCCGCCAACCCTGAGGATCCCCAGTCTCTGCTTTCCCAGAGCCAGGCATGCTGACGTGCCCAGGTGTTTATGTGGGTGCTGAGTGTCTGAACTTGCATGGCAAGCAATTCACCAACTCCCCATCCTCACCGTGTGAGCCCTCCCTTCCTCCCCGGCACCTCCCCCAAGCCCTCTTCACATAGGCTTCTGCGCTTATTTAAGAGGTTTTATTTCAGGGCCCAAAGGGCATTTACCTTGTTCTGTGTGGGAGAATTCTGCCAAGCAGAAGGTTACCTCATGTGTGTGTCCATACACACATTCATGTCCATGAATCTGACTTGACAGTATAAAATCCTCATTATGTGCCCCAACTGTGCCTTGGAGATGGTAGCAGAGTCAGAACTGCAAGCAGGAAAGGTTGGCACCTGAACCAGCTCAACTAGCAACGGGTCACACGCCTGGAGTGGAATTTGCGCTTAGAATGAATTCATCTATGTTTGTATCTCAAAAAAATTAAGGGGTCATGACGAGTCTCTGACCTTTGGTAGAGGGAATCATGGGACACCATAAGGGGGAAGAGCGACGATGCTGAATTGCAGTCTATCTGCTCTAATGGTTGTCACACGTCATACGTAAGATGTCAGTTACTCTAAGAGCCATCTCCCACTAGCAGAAAATGTCCCCAGTAAAAATCCAACGGGAGTGGCTCCTCTGTACCACGCTTCTCCCACCAATCGCTGCTTTAAGAAAACAGGAACCAAGCCGGCGTGGTGGCACACGCCTTTAATCCCAGCACTGGGGAGGCAGAGGCAGGCGAATTTCTGAGTTCGAAGCCAGCCTGGTCTACAGAGTGAGTTCCAGGACAGCCAGGGCTACACAGAGAAACCCTGTCACGAAAAAACAAACAAAACAACAACAACAACAAAAAGAAAACAAAACAAAAAAGAAAACATGAACCACTGGGAATGAGATTTTCAGACATGAAATTTTGTAAAACTAGAAAGAATTGGGGTCTTATCTGACATTCAATACCACAGCTTGCATCCTACACCGCATGGCTACCTTTGTGTCTCTGTCTCTCTCAGTGGAGGTAACTGGGCACCACCGTGTTCCAGGCTATGTCCTAGGTTCCATCCTGCACACCATCCCTGAAGTGCTGTGATCTGCTTTTGCAAGTAAGAAAGCAGTCGGCAGGAGTCAGGCAGCAAGCTCAGGGTCCCAAGGCTCAGCGAGCGAGCGTTGGAGGCTGGTGGAGTTACTCCAGTTTTGCCTCTTCAAGTGCAGTCTATTAATCATTGCACTGTCTTTGATTTATTGCTTCAAAATGGCTTAGTCACCAAATTGCTTTATAATTGACAAAAAAAAGGATAATCAGGATTTTTTTTTTAAAAAATCATGCAGCTGGAAAAAATTGTTATTTGTTTAGTTAATTAAATCTTTACTTCACTCCCCCGCCAAAGACGGTAACTAATGGTATTTTCTATTTCCCTGTTTTAACAAAACTAAAGTTTATATTATACATCCACTTCATGGGGCTTATTCTTTTCCCACCTTTTTTTTTTTTTTTTTGTCTTTTTCTTCTGGCCTCCAGAAGTGTTTCTTTACTGGGGAGAATTTCATTCTCAGACAGATTTTCAGAAAGGAAGAAAATTGAAAGGTTGAATGATAAGATGTGGTGGTTTGAATGAGAAGGGTACCCCATAGGCTCATGTATTTAAACACTTAGTCCCCCACTGGTAGCTGGGGAGGTAATGGAACCTTTTAGAGGTGTAGCCTTGGTAGAGGAACTGTGTCTCAGGAGGCCAGGCTTTGCGGGTGTGTAGCCTTGCCCCACTTTCTGCTTGTTCTCTCTGCTTCCTCTGTGTGGCTAAAATGTGACCACTTAGCTCCTGCTACCATACCTTGGCTTCTCCACACTGTAGACTCTCTCTTTGAAACTTTAAGCCCAAACAAATCCTTTCTTTTGTAAGTTACTTTTGGTCATAGTATTTTATGATAGCAATTCAAATATAAGCAATTCCGATGTTATATTCAAAGAAACAAAAGCAATTCAAAGAAACCAAAGGAGGTTCAGCCTATTAGACATCTGAACAAGGCACAGGATTCTATGGAGTTCTAACACTTTCTGATTATATTTAAGAAGGTGTTAATTACCGAGGATTTGGATGTTTAATCTGATTCTGAAACAACTTTTTGTGTAGTGCCTGTTTTGCTTAGAAGATTTTGTAGCCATGGAAAAGGGGAATGGAGTCTAGATAATTCTTATGAATGAAAATTTGCAACAAGCATTCACTCATGCGGCTAAGGATCTCCTCTCTCATTTATGTGTGTGTGGTAAAAACCGAACACTGGTTACCGGCATACTGGTTTACTCTTGTCATTCCAGCATGAAGAGGCTGAAGTTTGAAAGCCTAGGGATTAGGGACAATTTGGATCTTATCTCATGATGAAACAAAGCAAAAGAAACAAAAACAAAAGTGCATTGATGTGCTGAGCTTCCGGAAACAAGGCTGTCGCTGAGAAAGGCCTGTCTTGGAGTGAGATCTGGCCTCAAGGTGCTGTCCCCAGCATGTTTCAGTGAAGTGCTCGAGTCTTCCTTTGGAAAACAGGCAGTTCCTACTACCCACCTTTATCTCTCTGATGTTGTGAGCTTCTCCAGAACTGATGCTTGAGCCCTTAGAACACCGAGTTCACCCTAACACAAGCTCCCTCTCACATGTGCGGACCCTGCCCTCGGCTGCCTGCTCCTGGCGTCTCTGACTCTCTCTTGGCTGTTTGCAGAGTATGGAGGGAAATGGAAAATGCTGCATTACTTCGCTCGGCGTTTCTTCGCTCCACTGTTGCCAGTGGGTTTCGAAGATGAAGGTGTTTTTTACGTCTATGGTGTTTCAGATCTTCACAAAGACTACCACACGAAGCTCACCGTGAGTGACTTGAATATGTGTCGTCGTCGTCCCCCCCCACCCCCCCACCCCCGTCTTTAAAGTTGAGGGCAACTTTTAGATGACTTCTTTAATAGTTTGGTGATATTCTTTGGGGACCATACAAAGGAGAAGCTAATCTGCCTCAAGACGCTTGTAATATTTGTAGCATCTGCTTGGCTGTGTAGACATACGTGATTCAGGCTAATGTCTGCCGTGTATTATATAACCCAGGCAAAGCTGTTATCATCTTGGGGTTTCAGTTCCCTCAGCGGTCAAATAATACTAGTCTGTCTCCCTTAGCATTATCTATGAAAAATGAATAAAAGAATTACATGCACTGCGCACAGAGCAAAGTGCTCTGCAAGTGTAAGATTATCACGGTGAGAAGCTGGGACTATTCCACCTTTCACAGAAGTGGTTAAAGGGGCGAGGTAAGGTTGAGGTCAGTAGAAACCATCCAGAACAGGTACACAGAAAAATAAACCTGTGTCGTAAGTTTAGGTAAAAAGGAAGACTTAGAAACCGTTGGATGTCTCTAGTTTAGACGAGGCTACTAACACTAGAAACAGTTTCCAACTGAAGACCTGCCCTGTGCTGGGTTCTTGCCTTTTTCCATTCTCCTGACAGGCAGTACGGCCTTCAGTGTTGTTCTCCTCATTTTATACATGGAAAAATGGATCCTGGGTCATGGAAGTTAAGTAATTTGTGACGTGGCTAGAGCTTGGGGGGGGACGGGAGGGGCTGGGGTGCAAAGCTGATCAGTCCTGCTGCTCTGCCGTCCAGCTGATGTTCCTCTCTACACAGACAAGCAAAGCCATAGGCAAGAATGGTCCTTGTCATCCTTTTCTCCCCAGGTGAGGCTCCATCGCTGGAGCTCCCTGAAGCCTTTGTGCTCCCTCGTGAATTCAAGTATTGTGGTTAAGGCGGGAGAGGCAGTGGTTCTCTTCCAGAAGCCGGTGTCGGAGCTGCTGAAGAGATGCGGGGGTTGTACAAGGGAGACATGTGTGGTCTCCTTTTACCTTTCAACTGACAAAGAACTCTTTAGCCCAACCAACTACCACTTCCTGTCCTCCCTGAAGGATGCTGAAGGGCTGCTCAAGGCCAACATCACGGTAAGTGTCTCTTGTCTGGGCTCCCAGTGGCCTGTGAGGCGTTCCTTCTCTCAGGCAAGTTTGCCTCTTAGTGCTGTTAGCCTGTGACCTGGGGATGGGTCTTCTCTTCCTACTGGATGCTAAGTCTAAGGCATTTCTATGTCAGGGTTTGTTTGTAATCATTTCTGCCACTCCATGCTGTCCTGTTACCTTTCCCTGGTAGGGCTACAGTGGTGGAGTGAGGGTGGAGTCTACATCTACACAGACTGCATCTCCACTGGACTCCAGGCTCTGTTCTCAGCGTGCTATTACACAAGCTCTGCCTTCCGTGATATCCCAGACGGGCTGTGAGCTTGTTTTGCGAGTGAGGTAACCAGCGCACAGAAGGTTAGGCAGGAAGCCCAGTGTCCCATGGCCCAGGAAGAACAGTGATTGAATCACTCTGGTTTGGCCTTAGTGTAGTTCATTAACTCTCCTTTGTCTTTGATTCATTGCTTCAAAGTCCCTTAATCACCAAATATCTTTATAATTGGCAAGAGGAAAGAAAAAGGATAATCAGAACACATTTGTTTTCAAATTAATGCATCTGGTAAACTTGGTACCTGTCTAGTTGATTGAAAACCTTTCCTACCCTTTCTCCCCCCATGTAAAAAAGGACAATATTTTTCTAGAAACTTCCATTCTCTGTTTAGCCAAATTTAAACTTGTTAAGTAGTTTATTGAGATTTTTAATTGGCTTTAGAAAGGATAATTTTTTTTTAAAGGCCTATTTTTTTTTCAAAAGAAATTAAAACAACTGAAAACATACATACCTTCTCTGGAACACCAAGACAGAACAGAGATAAGGAAGTTGCTATGTGCCTATGCCAATTTCTATTCTTTCTTTCTTTCTTTCTTTCTTTCTTTCTTTCTTTCTTTCTTTCTTTCTTTCTTTCTTTCTTATATGTAAGTACACTGTCGCTGTCTTCAGACACTCCAGAAGAAGGCGCCAGATCTCGTTACGGATGGTTGTGAGCCACCATGTGGATGCTGGGGTTTGAACTTATCACCTTCGGAAGAGCAGTCGGGTGCTCTTACCCGCTGAGCCATCTCACCAGCCCATCTATTCTTTTTTAAACAGCAAAGCAAGAAACAACCTATGTTGTCTTAATGGGAAAATGCCCCCAGAGACTTGTGTCTGGTCCCCAATGGGAGATGCTGTTAGGGGAGGTTTGGGAAGTTCAGCCATCTTGGAGGCGGGGCTTTGAGAATTTAAAAACTCAACCTACTTCTTGTTTGCCCTTCCTGCTCTGTGCTTGTGGTTCTCTTCCTGCTGCCAGGACTCTTCTCTGTCACTATGGAATCTTAACACTCTGCAAGTCTGAGCCCGAACAAACCCTCTGGATGTTACCCTGATTTTTTTTATCACAGCGACAGAATGACTGATAGCCAGCCACAGATAGCAAAGACAGCTGAATAACAGTCATATTTAAGACCTATCAGCGTATGACTTTGAAATCAAAGTGGCTTGTTGTTGTCATTGGTGAGATGGCGCAATCGCTAAAGTGCTAGCAAACACAGAGACACCCGATTTTGGTCTCCAGAAACCTAAGTAAAAAGCCAGCTGTGACAGCTTGTTTCTGTAATCCTGGCATTGGAGAGGCAGAGCCAGGAGGAGTCCTAGCTATGCCTTGCTGGCTAGCCAGTCTAGCTGAACTGGAGAGCTCTAGCTTCAGAGACCCTGTCTCAGAAAATAAATTGAATAAGGAACTTTCATTGGTGGCACACGCCTTTGATCCCAGCACTCGGGAGGCAGAGGCAGGTGGATTTCTAAGTTTGAGTCCAGCTTGGTCTACAGAGTGAGTTCCAGGACAGCCAGGGCTACACAGAGAAACCCTGTCTTAAAAAACTAACACCCCCCCCCCAAAAAAAAAGGCTACTTGACCCTGACCTGTAGTCTCAGTGTGGTTACTTGTGCATGCATAGACACATGCACTCATGACACATGCACTCATGCATACATGCATACAAGCACACACACCCCCTAAAAGACTTAATTTGTTTTTTAAAAATTCATTTTTTTTGTTTATTGTTTTAGCTAGACTTTGGTTACTCATAATTGGGAGTCAGATAGCAGAAGGGCTTCTTGTTCTATTTCATTAGCATATCAATGGGACTCATCCTTCTAATCTTGTTGATTAGCAGTTATGGCTAAAGGATACTCATTGTGTCTGTCTCTGTGAACCCAGAGCTTAGGGTCAAACCTCAGCTCTACTGTAAGGCACACAGGATGTGACTTCTTTCTCCCAAGTAGGCATCAGAGAAAGCTAGGCCTGGTGCCTCTTTTGGCCATGACCTTGAAGCGATAGTAGCCAAGGCTTCCCCTGGTGCTCCTGGCCTGGGTGGGGTAAGCTGTATAATCTGCTTGCTTGTGTCTGAATTGGGGTCCTCACTGGAAGAGGACGGTGTCATGATTTGGGAACACGCTGTGTCACTTCATGCCTGGCTTTAGGAGCTCTGTAGTTATGCTCTAAAGCTAGGTCCAGCCCTAATCCTTTGAAACAATCACTTAAAGCCACCAAAATGCCACATGCCCCTTTCTGGGGCTTTCAGCTTCTCAGAGATATTTTCTTTAATAATTGACATTTATGCATTCCCTTGGTTTGAGATGACGATTGGTAATTTTCCGCAGACTTGAATCATTTTTCAGATCCTGGCGAGTGTCACAACCGCCCAGAATATATAACTTTGGCAGTCCAGCCCAAAGTGTTGGGAAATGCAGTTTTTATTAGGCCTACATAAATGTCTAGCTGATAGATGTAGACTGTAGCTCTTTCTCGTCCTTCATTTCACTTACCTTTTTTATTTTTTTCAGGTCAACATCTCTCAAAAGGGCAATGTTTTTGTTTTTGATCTGGAAACGTCCGCGGTCGCTCCCTTTGTTTGGTTGGACGTAGGAAGCATCCCAGGGAGATTTAGTGATAATGGCTTCCTCATGATTAAGAAGAATCGCTCAGTACTGTTTTACCCTTGGAAGCCCACTAGCAAGAGAAAGCTGCAGCAGGCCTTGAGCGTCACCTCCCTGACAGATACCTACTGAAGGGACATGGCTTGTAGTTCAGTGGACACTGGGAACGAAGCCTTTCTAAAGCGTGGCTGGAGAAGAAGGCAGCCTGAGATAAAACCGAAGAAGTATCTGCTGCCTGGGGTGCTATGATTTCCCAGTGAATACCATTCATTCAGGTGATGTCCTTAGACAAGGTCATGCCCGGGGATTCTTGAATCTCCCAGGATGGTGGTTTTGTTCCACGGCTAACGCACAGGCAGAAGACTCATACCACCCGATGACCTTTTTGGGAGACCACTAGATTGTGACATGATTGTATGTGTGGAACCAAATGTGGAGCAGCACTAGGAATTCTACCCACTGAAGATGAAGTGTGTGGCTCCGATTGCCAGAGGAAATGGAACTCAGATCCTACAATAGAGATTGCTAGATGGCAGCCATATTGATTGATAGTAGACAGCAGAGGGGCCTGAATGTTGTATTTGATTAATATCTTCAGGTAGGATTCCCTTTTTCATATAGTTTGGCAATAGCTCTTTTTCTTAAAAGACCAAGAAAGTGATCTTTCTTTAAAAAGCACTCTAGGCTGATTGTGCTGGTACCTGTGTAGTCCCAGGACTCTGGAGACAGAGGCAGGAAGACCACAAATTCAAGGTTGGCCCCGACTATGCTGTTGATTTTTTCACTTCTCCTGGTCCCGAGTGTTCTTGTGAGCTTTAGGCTTAACACTGATTCTAATGAACTCTCCAATCCAAAGTTACGAGCTACATTTAAACTCATTGGCTCTGTTGCGGAAGTGACAAAACATGTTAATAAGTAGCTATTTTGGGCACTGGTTTGTGGGCTTTTTGGTACGACTTTTATACTTTTTTAAAATATATTTTAAATTATATAAAAAAAACACAGGTTATATAAATTGCATTGACAACTGGAAAGTTTATTTGCGCTCCATTTAACCATGTAATAAACATTTCATTGCATACAAAGCTGCATTGAACACCATGTCTGCTTGACAAATGAGGGAATTTGAAGACTATAACTGAAGCTTACTGGAAAGCATGCTTAATTACTTAGTGGAATGGACTGGTGATGAGTATTTTATTTAAAACCAAGACTCATTAACTAATGGTTTTATTTTTAACCCTGAGAATCTCTAGGCTGAGGAACTCTGTAAAGAAGATAAATAGTACGGGGGGGGGGGGGTGTTCAGTCTTTTTCTTTAGTACCTGTGGTGGAATTTTCCCCTAATGAATAAAAGTCACAAGGGACCAGTCACTGGGTAAGTAGGTGGGACTTCTGGGTCTCGGGGAGAAAGAGGACAAGTAATGGTCCTTTGGTACTGCAGGAGCAAGGGAGGCAGTCACAATGTAGGAAGCTGGAGGCTGTCCATTCGAGTGAGGATTTATAACAATGGTTAGTTTATTAAATTAGGATGCTAGGTTCTGCGCCCAGCCATCGTCTTACCTGTTGATTCTAAACTAGGATTGTGTGGTGTTTTCCATCACACAGCGTCTCAACTAGGTTCCAGAAGCTGATGGAGGCAGAGTGCAATGTGCAAGAGTGCACCCCAGCCAACAGCAGGAATTTGGAAGCACGGGGCAGACGCGGCAGCAGCCAGCCTCGGGAACTTAGAGAGCCGAGTGGAGAGAGTGAGCGACCTCAGTGCTCCAGAGAGGCAGAGCCAGCCTGGGTGAGACGGGCCTTGGCTAAAAGGAATAATGTGGTCTCCATCTGTCTGCAGGGCTGAATCCAGACTGAGGCCGCCGGCCGGTGCCTAAGCCAGCATTAGCGTGGATTTGCTTTTTTATGTTTCACACAACAAATACCCAAGAGCTTCCTCATTTTACAGACACACAAACATAGACTCTCACACTCGTGTAAGGCCTCTCAATCACCACACCTAGCAAGGTGCTGAAGGCAGGGGAGACCTTTGCTCTTCTTTACCCAGGTGAGTTCCCTTGAGAAGCCTGTAAAGTGGCCTTTGACGTTGACAGACTGGCAGCCATGCACAGTCTGCCCTCTGTGGGAAGAGTGTACCCAACACAGCACTGTGAAACTATTTAATAAATTCTGCAGTATTAGCTACCTACTGAAGAAGAAGAATGTAGTTGTTAGTACCAGAGGAAATAGCAGCTCTCCAGTCTAGGACTAGAGAGGTAGCTTGAAGGTTAAGAGCACTTGCTGCCTTTCCAGAGGACCAGAGTTAGATTCTCAGCATCCATGCTAGACATCTTTGAACAGCCTGTAAGTTCAGGTCAGAGGCCTCTGATACCCTCTTCTGGACTCTGTGGGTATCTGCACACATACAGCATGCATGAATGGATATACACACATGCACATACATTTAAAATTTATGAGATTTTTTTTTTTGAGGAACTTACTGAATAAGTAGAACTTTTCACCTATCCTGGTCCCGAATGTTCTTGTGAGCTTTAGACTTAACTGATTCCAATGAACTCTCTAATCCAAAGGGATGAGCTACATTTAAACTTACTGGCTTAGTGGAAGTGGCAAAAGAATGTTAATAAGTAGCTATTTTGGGTACCATTTTATATGGTTCTTTAGTGTGAGTTTTGCAGATGATAACATTGTGTCTCAGCGCTGGCCATACCTTGCAATGTTTGCATTGTGTTCATGCCCCAATTAATATTGCAACCTGAACACAGTGGTTTAACTTCTGCATTCTCTAGGCTTGTGGTAAGATGGGATCAGTATCCCTCTAGTTTTTCTCAGAGTAAATGAAGCAATTTAGCTTAAAGCTGTGGCTGCAGAGACAACAGGGCTGCTAGCCACACTTCTCGTGATTCAAACCCACATTCTGAGGCTTTTTAACTGCAGGGCCTTGGGCAGTAACTTTAGTTTTCTTTGGTGGAACACAGTATCACCCTTAGGTAATGACAGTAGCCAGCTGTTCTTCAGAGAGCCTTCATGCCATTTTGACAGATGTTTTTGTCCTGTTTACTGTAGTGGATGGAGTCTGATGTGCATACTCTTGGGTTTGGGTTTCTGAGTTCTTTCCTTAGTCTTGGTGGGAACAGTAGGCAAGGATCAGGTCTCTGAGACAACCTTGCAAAGTACATTCCAGAGAGATCGGGTGGCGGGCCCCACTTCACAGAAGTGCATCTTCCCATTCCCAAACAGGGAACAGGGCAACTAACTCTCTCCTTTCAGTCACTGTAGTTATTTTTCTCTCTTCCTTACTCCTTGGCTTTTCATTGTGAGACAATGTCACACAGAAGTCACTCAGAAAATAAGCAGAATGATGTCATCCTCTGAAGGAACGAAGGTGAACTAGAGAGACCCAGATATGTTTACTAACTTCTCAAAGTGACAGACATCCGAAACAGAGTTTTTCCCCTGGGCTGCCTCAGAATGTGAGGCATGTTCTCATTTTAGGAAGAACAGACCAGCATTGTTTATGTGGGAAATTCAGAGCCCTTGACATCATTCCTGGGCTGATCTTTGACTAAAATAATTCTATCAGGATGGGGGAAAAAAAGCTATTAGGCAGAAAGGATACTTTTAAGACTTATTTATTTTTATTTTATTTTATGTGTGTGAGTGTTTCGCTTGCGTGTATCTATGAGTGCCTTGAGCCATCAAAGTCTTTCTAGGTTCCGTGGCACTTGGGTGCACACATGGTGCACACAAACAAGCAAATATAGAAATAGAAACAAGAAATCTCTTTGAAGAAAGAATTCCAGATCACAAGACAGTGCTCAGGTTGCTCCCATCCACAGACAGCCCTTACGGCCATGGCCACCAGCCTTCCAGTTACTACGGAGATTCCTGCTGCTACAGGGGGAGAGGGGCACTCTCTTGAAAGCCTGTCAGTGAATCTGTAAATGAACATCCCAGGTGGGTGGGGCTGGGGTCTGAGAATGATGGGAGCCAGGTGCCTTTTCCCAAGGACCTTACAGACCTCCACAGGTGGCAGGTGGGGACATACACCACTGCTCATATAATGGGTATACTTCAGCCCTTGCTTCTAACGCTGCATCTTCTGAGCCACACAGTCCTTCTGTGGAATTCCCTCCCCAGCTTCTGCCATCCAGGAATCAGAGGCAGCCTGGGTAAAGGGTGAAAGGTGAAGGGTGAAGGGTGAAGGGTGATGGTGCTGCCAGTTGTCCCCGCTTTCTCTGAGAACTGTATAAAGACCCCACACCCCTCCCCCATACTGCCTTGTACGCCTGAGCCTCCACCAAGCCCCGTCTGCCCACGGCATTAATCATTATTCCAATAGCTTCTTACACAAAAGGACAATCTTATTCAGTGTCCCCCCTCGAATCCCATACCTGAAATCTTTTAATGAGGCCATCTTATCCAGTATTTTAGAAAAGATGTTTTTGGAAACATGATAAAATGAAAACATTTCAAATGGGTCTCTAAAGGTTTTCCTTGTAATTGATAACATAATGAAGAATACAAGATCAGCTGGTCAGCCAGGCTGGGCTCTGATATATGAGCAGAGGGTTAACCTGCCAAGACATCTCTGAGCCCTTGAGCAGGAGCCAAACAATAATAGGCCTTGCAGAAATAAGGGCATTGTGTCATTGTCTCATTTTTGATAAATATCCTTCCTCATGTTAGTAGACAAGGGTGACCATAAAGGGGAAGTTTGCAATAATAATACAGTTTGATTCCTTATCCCTTTAATAAGATTTAGCATGCTCCCTTGTGCAGTATCATGCTGTGCACTGAGCAGGATTCCAAGTGATAACACACACACACACACACACACACACACACACTACCCAGAGTTCTCAGGAAGGGCAACATTTTTATTTGAAAGCTGGCATGCATTCTTGCCTTGAACACACTTGAGAGCATCCTCTTCTTATTCTGTCCTTATTTATTATGGCCCTGGTAAAAATTATTGGGTCCTGAGAGACAATGCATACATTCCCACCGGTTGGAGCAGCTATTACTGGCTGGCTGGCCAACAGCCAGAGTGTCTGCTCTGAAAGGAGGCTGTGACCTCCAGGGAGTGAATCATACTTGTTATATCAAACATATTCTTCTTTGTCAGGGAGATGCTATACGGTGAAGCATGTGACATATGTTGCTATCTTGATAGGAGTTTTCCTGCCTGGTAAGAGAGATCCCGGAGGGGCTGGAGAGATGGCTCCGTTGGTTGAGAGCTCTTGCTGTTCCTTCAGACGACCTGGCTTTTGATTTGCAGCACCCACCGTGGCTCACACTCATCTGTACTCTAACTGCCAAGCATCAGACACCCTCTTCTGACCTTGGGCACCAGGCATGCAGGGGGTGCGCACTCATACAGGCAGGCAGCACTCATACACATAAAAGATTCACTGCAAGTGAATCCTGCTACTGGGTGTGGCTGAGAAGCATCCATTTGAGGGCTCGACCCTTAAGACGGCTGATGAAACAGTGCAGACAGGCACAGTGATGGTGTAGAAGCTGCTAAATTAACCCTCCACCCTCCACCTCAGGTCTTAGAGTACAACCAGAAAGGTGTAGTTTGTTTAGTCCACTTGCAGTCAGGTCTTCTGACTCGACAGCCACAATCATCCAAATTAACACCATTAAAGGAATGAGCTCCTAACGTCAGACATACTTCATACTTGTGTTTGAATACTGGGCCAACACTAGCAGGTTTTGAGTCTTTCTGTGACATCATTTCTCTATTTTCTATTTGTGTGTGTGGTAGATGTGTATGTGTGTAAGCATCCGTGTGTGCGTGTGTGTGTGTGTGTGTGTGTGTGTGTGTGTGTGTGTGTGTGTGTGTGTGTATGAAAGCATTCTAGGTACATACAAAGAATGGGGTCAGTTCTTAGATCAAAGACAAAGTAGTCAAGGCACAAACAGAGTAGTTAAGGTGTTAGCAATTTGTCTAAGCTCCACCCCATAGTTGCCTGGCCACAGCCAGGTATGCCTGACTCACTATAAAAGGGGCTCCTTGCCCCCTCCGCTCCTTCTTGCTCTCTCGCCTTCTTGCTCTCACTCTGTTCTCTTGACCCTCCCCCACCTCTCTCTATCCCCCTCCTCCCACCACGTGCTCATGGCCAGCCTCTACTTGTCTACTACTCTCTCTCTCTTCCTTTCTCTGTCTCTACTACCCTCTCAACTCCCCTCTCCATGCCCTGAATAAACTCTATTCTATACTATCCCATCGTGTGGCTGGTCCTCAGGGGGAAGGGATGCCTCAGCACCCCCACACCTGACTATACCTCCACCAAACATATTTCTCCTCTATTTTTATAAAACACAACATAAGGAACAAACAAGACATATACAAAGGTCCCATGATTACAGTATTCAGGGTCTTAACAAAACTCATGGAGATACAAAGAACACACTCCTCAGCTGTATTGACCTTGAACCTATATCCTTGTCCTAGCCCACCGTCAAATTCCTGCCAAATTCCTAGAAGCAGCCCCAAAAGCTCTCCACATCTCCATCTTAGTTTTCTAAGACAGCATCTCTTTCTGAACCTGGACCTCACTGATTGAGGAAGGCTACCTGTAGTGAGGCCAGTGAGCTCTGAAATCTGCCTGCCTCTGCTCTTCCCATTCTGAGGGTAAAGGCATGTGGCACCGTGCTTTTATGAGGGTGATGGAGGTCCAAACACAGAGCCTCATGCTAGAGCACTGGTACTTTACCCACTGAGCGGTCTGTGTCTGTGTCTGTCTCTGTGATTTAGCCGTCATCATGTAATTGTGAGAACGAAATGCAATGACTGGTAGATAATGCTAGCACAAATACAGCAAATGTGTGCTATTATGATTAATCATTATGATTAATTATTATGGTTAATTATAATTAATGTTATTATAATGATTCCTACCTCTGTATAAAGGCTAGAGGACGGGTATGGGGAGGTGGGTAATCTGAGTTTTGGCAGGCATTGGATGTCGCTGTAAACAGTCACCAGAGATCCAGAGAGAGTGGAGAAGAAGCAGTGAGCACCCACCACCCTACCCTGCCTGGCTGTCCTGAAGATGCACTTATAGAAAATGTGGGTAAAGGCCACAGAGGCCATTTGGTTAGCAGATGGGGCCCAAGAGTGCTCTAGAAATTTGAATGATCCGGTAACGTTTAATAAGTGAGAGTTCCTGCAAAATAACAGATTTATCTGTTCTCAATCTTTATGCTATAGAAAAAAAAAAAAGTAAAGCCTGTATTTGTTTGCAGTCACTCATAGGCAATCTCATAATCAGTCGAGATCACCTTTATATTAGATAAGACGGTAACATTTCAAATGGGTCCCACACATAGAGGGTAGCACTTGGCCTTCCCCTCACCCGTAGGATGCTGGGTCACTGGTTCCCGACGCCTACATGCACTTCATTTAACTCCTCATGTCTTAATCTTGATCCAGCCACCCAACGTCCAAACTTTAATTTCCTTATCTTATAAATGTGGTCAATAATAACAGGCGTTTCACAACATCACTGTGAGATTGAGTGGGGTCACTGTTCAGCACCAGCATGGATGAGCCTATGGTAAATGCTGCCTTAGGGTTCTTGTTCCCCAAAAGACGGTGGGAGCCATCAGGCCTGGAGAGTGAGTCTCTCGCTCAAATCAAAGAGTTGCTTAAAGCTTTCCTTCCAGGGTTTGGGGGTGGGGACGATGATCCCAGGCTCTCTGACCTGAAGTGAAGAAACAGAAAGATGAATATATTTCAAATCCACACCCTCTCTTTTTTTGGGGGGGTGTGTGTATGGCTCTGTTCAGTTTTATCAAAAGAAAGGCAAAAGTTGCAAGAACCAGGCCCCTGTTGGTGATTGCATAGGGCTCTCCATCTTCCCACAGAGGTGACCTATCTCCTGTGCACAGGAAAGGAGGCTGCAGGGAGGTGGCTGGCCAATGCCTGGGCCAAGGCTGGCTTTCAGCAAGCTTCTGGAGGGAGGGAGGCCTTCTGCAGCCTTTTGCTGTAAGTAGAGGGGAGGACGAGCCTTCGAGAGCTGGCTGATGGGCCCTGACTACATGCATGGGCAACTGTTTTCAGGAAGGAAAGGAAGTAGCGAAGGCCTATGATGAGTGGAAGATGGAGAGAAACAGAGGGAGAGAGAATCGGTGAGAGGAAGAGAGGGAGAAAGTTACGAGAGGAAGAGAGAAGAGAGGGAGAAAAGGAAAGAGAGAAATGAGAGACAGGAAGAGAAAGGGCAAGGAGGAATGTGACAATAAGGGAGAGGAGAAAAAGAAAGGGGCAGAGGGTGGTAGAGAAAGGAAAGAGGGAGGCGGAGGGAGAGGAGAAAGAAGGAAGGAGCCTGCAGCTCTCTTAGCTGAGCTCTGGCTTCTGTCTTAGGCTCCTGGCAGGCAGAATGGAAATTGGGTCACAAGGTCCAATACCAGAGCTACTTCCTGTTCTGTCTATTAATTTACTTCTATCCGTCCTGCTACCCTGGCAAGCAGGTCGCAGCCAAGTGATTTTTAAAGTATGTGTGTGTGTGTGTGTGTGTGTGTGTGTGTGTGTGTGTGTAGTTCAGAGGAAACTCTATGAGGCTAGTTCTCACCTTCTACGCTTTTGTGGGTTCTGGGGATCAGAGTCAGGTTGCGGGGTTCCTGTAGCAGGCGTCTTTACAGGCTGAGTCACCTTGCTGGCCCTGAGTGATTTCTCATTAAAATTTACTTACTGTGACTCTCTGGAAACTTGACACAAGCATCTGGAATAGATGGGGGAGAAGTTAGATGACTTATATATAAAGAAGCCCAGTAACAGAAGAAGAGATGTGGCCATCAGCTGCTGCCTGTGGGAAGGGATGACATTCAGGCCCCCAGTCTTCTCCTCTTTGCAGCTCTAAGGAGTCCCTGTGCCTTTGGCTGGCCCACATGCTGCTGCTGCGCTGATGCTTGCAAATGCTCTTCCCCAGCTCCTCACATTAGGCTTTTGGCTGGATGGTGGGGAAGGCAGGGCCAAATAGCGACTCTGACCTTCCAGGAGTCAAAACTAAGATGGGAAGAAGTGTAGAGCTGCTTTTGCGTAGATCTGGGTGGCTCACACAAATGCTTTGTGAGCTCACACTGCCCTCACACACGGGGAGAGAATGGTATTTCTGCGGCTCAGTGATTGAAGGACAGGTGCCTGGGCTGGGGCACCCCAGGAAGACAGTAGGGTGGGTCATTACTAGCTTGGGTGGCAAGGCCTGTCCAGGAGGCTGCGGTAAGGTTCTGTAGAGGTGTCCTGTCTGGTCCTTTTGGCCTCTCTGGGTATGTTGGGAGTTGGGATTGTTCATTAATGGGACTGGAGCCTGGGTGGGGTTTTTGTTGTTGTTGTTGTTTGAGACAGGGTTTCTAGAACTCACTCTGCAAACCAGGTTGGCCTCCAACTCAAAGATCCACCTACCTCTGCTTCCCAAGGGCTGGGATTAAAGGTGTGCGTCACCACAGCTGGGCACATGGGTGTGTTTTTGAGGGCTACGTGTTTGTTAAGGAAGGATTGCATCCCAGGAAATTAAGCCAGGCAGTGTTGAGAAACTCCTGCAAGCTCCAAAGCTAGAGAGAAGGGTCTGGAAGGAGAAGCGGGGAGAGAAAGACCGGCATGCACTTTCAAGACCCCTCCTGCCTATCTGGGGGAGGTTCTGTCTGGTTTTAGTGTTCTTAGAGGAAATGGTTTCACGGGTGCTGTCTTCCAGCTGTTTGGCCAGCTGTGAGTAATGTCCTTCAATGCCCCTGACTGGCAAGCTGTTCCTTCTGGCACATCCATGTGATTTGTTCCGACAGGGCCGCCTTGCACCCGTGAGAGGTTACAGACCGAAGCTGAGGCCTGAGCTGTAAAGACTCATGACTGAGTCTCTCTCTCCATAGAGAGTCCAGCCTTTCTCTCCACGGAGTGCCAGGCACCAGCACATGGGTCTTGTGGACTATGGCAGGAGGTGTAATCCCTCTATTTACCTCAGAGCATTACGGAAATAAATATTGGGAAGTATTTTTTAAGTGGAAGCACTCCTGTTTAAAGATATTTGCTTGTTTAATATGTGAGATGGTAGTTCCCAAATCACAGAAAGAAATATATTGGAAATGCATAAGGGACATTTGCATGTGATCGGGAGATAGGGGTGTGTGTGTGTGTGTGTGTGTGTGTGTGTGTGCTGCAGAACAAAGTCACCCATGCTGTGACGCTTCTCATTCAAGTCTCCCAGTCATAATGTAACTTCAGTTGTACACTGTTGTTTTGGGAAAGGAAGGGGATCTTCAACATTATCACTGTCATTGTTGTCGTCATCATCATCATCACCATCATCATTTACTTGCGAGACAGGGTCTCACTAGGTAGTCTCGGTTGGTCTCAAACAGACGGTGTTCCCCCTGCCTCAGCCTCCAGAGCGCTGGGATTACAGACATGTGCCACTAGCCCGGCTTTACCAAGCAGTATGTCCTTTTAGTGATAATCTGGGACCACATTGCGTATAGGTTGAACACATGACTCCATCTTTGCACAGAGCTGGTAGACACATTTTTATAAAAAAAAACAAGCCGGTTTTTCATCAAAGACTTTGAAGGCATCCTCAAAGACAGTCTTTGGAGTGGGTCGGACCTGTGTTTGAATCTGGGAACAGGCCAAATCTGAGCTCTGTGTCTGTGTTGGAAACTGAAAGGGGCTGCTGTGTAAAGACACCCGTTCTGGCTGGCTTCTGCCCCTCTGCTTTCTTAGCCAAGACTTAACAGGCTTTGGGGGCTGTACTCTGTAGTGGCGACTGCTGTGTCGCAGAGAGCTGCCCCAGGGGACCCAGGTGGGTAAAGGAACAACAGCAGGGATTCCCCCACCCCCACCCCTATCCCCCCAAGAAGAAGAAAGGTCTGCAGATCCTGAAAAGGTCTGGGTTATGCCTGCAGAGTACAGAAACCTCAAAAGCTGACTGAAGTTCTGAGGAAGCTATTTTTGAGTGGAGGCCTGCTGTGATGAGAGCTTTCAGGGCAAGCTTCTTTCAGGCCCATTGTAGCTTCCCACCCGGCCACCCGCCTGCACTGCCTCAGGTGTTTATCTCCATCTGCTGGTGTGAAGGTGGACTCTCCTTCCAGTTCTGGCTGCCTTCATGGGGATTAGTGCAGAGACCTGGTAAGAAGGGGGAAGTTTCTGGAACCAAAGAGAGCCAGGATTGTTTATTAAAGAAGAGAAATGCTATTTTCCATGTTGGTATGGGCAGTCTGGCTGGTCTCCCTCCAGTCAGTATCTTTTATGCTGAACGTATGGTAGGAGAGCTGTCTTGTCAGATGCCTGGGAAATGGTGGTATCCACTCCACATCCAGGGCTTAAAACCCCCACTAGTATTTAATTTGCTTTCTTCTTCTTCTTCTTCTTCTTCTTCTTCTTCTTCTTCTTCTTCTTCTTCTTCTTCTTCTTCTTCTTCTTCTTCTTCTTCTTCTTCTTCTTCTTCTTCTTCTTCTTCTTTTGATTTTTTTGAGACAGGGTTTCTCTGTATAGCTCTGGCTGTCCTGGAACTCACTTTGTAGACCAGGCTGACCTTGAACTCAGAAATCTGCCTGCCTCTGCCTCCCGAGTGCTGGGATTAAAGGCATGCACCACCACGCCCGGCCTTTTAATTTGCTTTCAAATCTGTCATTTGAGGAGAACAACAAAACAGCCTATTATGGTCAGCATCTGCTGAGACAGCCTAAAGGCTAGGCAGGGTCACTTGGCAGTGTCGGCTTGTAGCTTTGGCTAGGACCTTGGTTAAGGGCATTGGCTGAACACCTGTACTAGCCTTCTCTTCATGGCTGCTTGGCACTCTCTGAACATGGCGACTGAGTTCCAGGAGAAGGTAGTTCCGGGAAGGCTGGCAGTAACTGGGATCTAATTTTAGAACTCACTCTGCATCGTTCCTGCCACAGGTAGCCTAGACTCAGGAGCCTAAACCCAGGAAAAGACGGTGTCTCTCACTGGGAAGAGCATCAGCACCTTGTTTTAAGACGCACAGCTAACAGCCATAGAAAGTCCTGGCTGGGGCATGGTGGCATGGTTGTCCCAGGAATTATTAAGGAACACCAAAGCAGGACTGTTTTGTAGTATAGTTTCCAACTCAGAATAATAAGGGTGTGTTAGGGTGGAGAGCGGGTACTGTAATAGAAAACAGAATTTTTTTCTTCATTTGTGATGCATTCTAAGATGTAGAATCCTCTCTGTTTTTACATCACAGAATGAAGTCTTGCTTAGAAGGACCTTCTTGATGTCAAGCTTGTTTGTCTAAGATTGGTGGTATGTCTAAAATTGGTATGGTTTAAATTTTCATACATATGGAAATTTTGGTAGAAAGGGATTCCGATTAATTGATGATTAGACACTTAGAATATTTATTAAATAATTTAAGTATTATTAAATAGCTTATATATTTAAATAATAAATCATTTCTTCATCAATGATATTTTACTTAACCTTATATCAAATCCCTACTAATAGACTCAATCATTATCGTCTTTTTTGTCCCAATAAAATCATCCCCTAACTCACGAGCCTAGGCGCTAAGTATCTGGATATAAACGCAGAAGCACCTTAGCCACAACTGAGTTGAGCTCTCTGAGCCTCCATTTTCTTGACTGTAAGTTTGGAATATTTTTTCATATGGACACTGACATGCAAGATGTCTATTTGGGGTACCTTGAGCTGTGTGAGGGAGATAGCGCAGACCACTTTAGCCTGTCTCCCAGGGATCTGAAGGTCCCAGAGATGGGAAAGGCATTCATATGACCACCATGGGAATGGGGGAGGGAGCTTTTTGTAGTGAATGTAGTTCCCAGAGATAATATCTGGTAGGTTTCCAGGCCCTTCCATGGGATCAATAGTAGGTCACTTGTGTGGCATGACAAGGCCTTAGGTTTTTGTTTTTTCTTTCTGTGTGTATGGATGTTTTGCCTGCATGTATATCTATGCACCATTTATATGCCCAGTGCCCACAAAAGCCAGAAGAGGGCATCACATCCCCTGGGACTGGAGTTACAGGTGGTTGTGAACTATGAGGGGTTCTAGAAATTAAACCTACTGACTGGTCCTCTGGAAGATCAACCAGTGCTCTTAACTGCCAAGCTGCTTCATCAGAAAGTCTTGGATTTGATCTTTATACTACACACTACAACCTTGGTTGCACACCAGAGTCCAAACTAAGGCCTCTTTAAAGTCATTAATCTTTCCTCTTTTTACTTTCAACTGTGCAGACTTACTAAACTCTATACTGGAAGGTCTTTTATGTATGTTGAAATTTAGTTTTTAATTAAAATGTACATTTTCTCATGATCTCAAACATGTATAGCATGTACTGAGATCATATCCACAAACCCCACTGCCTTCTCGTTTCCCCTCCTGCTTTCATGCCTCTATGCTTGTGTGTATGAGTTTAATTAGGGCTGCCTGCATGAACACGGGCAGGGAATAGTTACTGGACTCCCATTTCCCTAGCAACTATTTTTTTTTCCCTTGTTCCAGTCAACCCCGCTTGCTCCGCTCGACCCTGCTCGCTCCCGCCGGCCAGCTCCACTCGCTCCCGGCCGCCCCGTACGGCCCCCCGTACGCCCCCCCCTTGTTCCAGCCTGCCGCTTGCTCCAGTCGGCCCCGCTCGCTCCTCCGTCCCCGTTCGGCCCTACTCGCTCCGGCCTCGCTAGCTCCGGCCGTCCCCAATCGGCTCGGCTCGCTCCGGACAGCCTTGCTCGCTCCGGTTGGTCCAAGGATTCATTTCTTATTATTCTTCATAAGTACGCTGTAGCTGACTTCAGATGCACCAGAGGAGGGTGTCAGATCTTGTTACGGGTGGTTGAACTCATCACCTTTGGAAGAGCAGTCGGGTGCTCTAACCCGCTGACCCATCTCACCAGCCCTCCCTAGCAACTATTAACATCCAGTTGCTGTGGTGTGTGTGTATGTGTGTGTGTGTGTGTGTTTCATCAGTCCCTCCCTATATATGATGAAGGACCACATCTTGTACAGGTTTTGTGTAGGCAGCCATGAACGCAATGGCCACATCGTATCCAGAAGACGACGTGCTGAGGCTCCAGTCTGTAATCCATCACAGACACAGAAAGCATGTGCTGGAGAGTTCGGAACTGTGTAGAGATTGGAATGTTGACCCCAGGTGTCCAGATGACAGTGCCTGGGCCAGAACGTGTCAAACTCAACCTCAGTCTTGGGTTAGAACACTTTTATTTCCAGAGTTGTCTTTTTGAACATTTCTAGCTTCAAAGAAATGTTTCTAAAGGAGAATGTGGATGTGCCAAACAGGCTGCTCCCACAGTCGCGGGGCTCCTCTGAGAAAGCATTTGCAGAGATCAGACAAGATTAGGTCAACAATGTGCTTGTACTTTTATTATAAAAGTAAAATAAAAAATAGCATTTATAAATTCAACATTTCTTCTTTTAAAGTATTTGATTTAGAAAACATATTTACAATAGTAAAATGCAGAAAACGGGGAAAATACTATTTTCAGCACTGATTGTAGCATGTTTTAAATATTGTAAGTTCATGTGGTTTTTTTTAAAATTATAGATAAACCACATTAGAGAAAGAAATGTCTTTTTTTTATTGCGCATCAAGGTACTCATTTAAAAATATGTTTTTCCTTAATCTTAATTTGAGTGCACAACTTACAGTAGATGGCTAGAAAGAACACCAGGTGGGGACAGCGACACCTTTTAATGACAGCAGGAACCCAGCAGAGGGACAGCAGTAACAACACAAAGCAAATGTAATCCAGTAGCAGCTGAGAAAGCTCAAGACACCACACCTGAGCCACAGAGAGTGCAGCCGAGCGCTGTGATTGCTAGACACCGTCTGTATGAGACAACTAAATTTCATTTCAGAACCAAGAAAGGAAGCCAAATTCGGAAGGCCTTGAATGAAATCGAGTAACCCTGCAGGCCGGCGATCCTCCAGCACCTTTGGATTCGCTTTGCCTTCCTCCTTTGGGACGATGCAATGGACTGTCAGGGCTTTGGTTTACACAGTGTGGGGAACGGCCAGCAGGCTAAATTTTGCCTTCGATAGGTCCTTCCTGCCCATAACTGTGGGGCATTTTGTTCAGAGATAGCAGTGGGCTATCTCCAGTGAGAGACTCTGTAAAGCTGAGTTTGCGGAAGGACGTCTCCACACCACTGTCACAGACGCTGTCACTATCCCGGAGTTCATCTGCGGAGAGAGCACAGACTCATGAGGGGCTGAGCTAGGCCACCGCAAGGGCTTTGTTCTGCCTGCTGTCCTTGTCACTTTCAATTGTCAACTTCACATGTCTGGAATCACCTGAGGAGGGAGGTGCAGATGAGGGAGGGGCCCAGCCAGAAGAGACTGGTCTGTGGGCGTGTCCTGACAGTTAACTGACTGTAGGAGGATGGATCCACTGTAGACAGCACCACTCCCTGAGAGGCAGTCCTGGGCTGTGTAAAGCTAGCTGAGCATAATAAGCCCGAGAGGCAGCAAGCCCGGGCGCTCAACAGTTTCAGACTCAAAGTCTTTGGGTTCCTGCCCTGTCTTCCTTCCATGAAGGATGGGAGCTGGGGGCTGACATAAACCCAGAGAGCCTGGTCCACAGCGGTGGGCTCCCTCCCAGGCTCCCTGTGGATTACGGTAGGTATGGAGAGCTGTGCTTGCTAGCTCCTGCGCAGCACGGTGTGCCACCTCCCTGTCATGCCGCCCGTGCTGCTTGGCTGTGTAAATGGCAGGAGTAAATGACATTAGAGAGTGCTGCAGGGTCGCAGCTGGCTGCCAGTACGTCCTTCTGTTGATCAGAATCTGTTCTGAATTCTCTTGGTTCAGAATAAACATGTTTTACTTTTTAAAATGAGGCACATTTTTCTAACTGCTTTATCATTTTACCTTCCTTCTTCTTTTTTTAAAACAGCTGGGCAAACTGCTGAATACAAGGCAAAATAAATTCATAACAGAAGCAGGAACTAAAAATGTCACCTCTCTCTGGGCTGTATAAGCTTTTAAATAATACACATTGTCTAAAAAATTATATTTTGGTGCAAGAAAATGAGGCTTTTTTTTTTTATGTGTCTATACCAAAAGTGTAAGTTAAATTTTGTCGCCTGAAAAGCATGCCCGGGAACCTGAGCAGAGTGGATTATTGCTGTACTGAGTGACTAAAGAGGCAGAAGCCTAACACTTACTAAGCAAATGCTTGACTCTCATGGCAGAACTCAGTGTCAGGACACGGAGACTCAGTGACCTACCAGAGCGGTGGCCTGGTGTTCACCCTTCCAGTCAACTGCTGTCGTGGGACAGGGACTGGGCGGCATTTGAAAGGCTTACTGTTTATTATGGTTTGGATCTTAAAATGTCCTACAAAGGCTATGTGCTAAGTAAAGGCGTGGTTTCCAGCTTGTGACATTATTTGGAGGTGATACAACTCTTTGAACATGGGGCCTCAAAGAAGGAAGTTAGGTCATTCAGGGTGTGGCTTTGAAAGAGATCCGTACTCTGGCTCCTCCCCATCTCTGTGTGGCATTCCTCTACCATGTGCTTCCTCGTGATGAAGGGTTTTGCTATACCCTGAAGGCAGTGGACCATGGACCCTATAAAAACTGTGTGCCCAACCGAAACTCTTCTCCTTATAAGTTGGTCACAATGACGGAAATCTAATACAGTATTTAAGTGTTTACTTTGTGTTTGTGAGATGTGTGCGCATGTGTGGGGTGTGAGGAGGTCGACATTGTGTGACTTCCTTGTTCCTTCTCCATCTTGTTTTTAGAGACTGGCCAGTGAGTCCCATGGATCCACCCCTCTTGGTGTTCTTTCCTCCACTAGTGGGCTACCAGGATTGCACGTATCTGTCACCCTACATGGCTTTCCCAAAGGTAGAGGAGAGGACACTTGCCGTGTTCCAAGCTGCTAAGTATTTAGTTTTTAATTGTGATTGGAGCCCCATTGAGTCACATCAGCGTGGTGCAGAGAACTGATGGAGGGGGAAGTAGAGTCAAAGTGGCTGACTAGGAGCCACTGCTGGAGTTCAGGCAAGCAGTGAGGATGGGCTGAACTCGGCATCTGCCAGGAAGAGATGCCCTTTCAGGGTTGAGCATGAGGCACTGAGGGCCAGAAAGTGTTCATGGCCACTCTTAGACTTTGTCACAGCCTGGCTATACTTTTGACAGTCATGGCCAGTATGAGTTTGTGCAAGAGTCAAGAGTTGTGTGCAGATGATAAAGTTTATTCGGCCATAAAGAGAGATGAAACTTGCAGGGAAATGGATGGAACTGGAGAATACTAATAAGGCAGCCCAGAGACATAAATACTGTTCTTTCTCTCTCACGTGTGGATCCTAGCTTCCAACAGTCACGTATGTGTATTCACGTGGGAGTGAGCGTGAGCAGGGGCTAGAAAACTAGAAAGGGCCTCCAGGGGGCAGAAAACAGGTTTTAAAGGGATGTAAAGGGTAGGGAGGGTGAGAGAACACATGTGAAAGTGGAAAGGGAGTGAGTGCGCGGNGGGTGGAGGTGGGGGTTGGGGGGTGGGGAGGGTAGAGGGTCCAGAGCTGGGGGGATGGGAGATGAGGGAGTCATGAGAATAAACCAGAACTAATATGTATAAAAATGCTGTAAGGACCCCAGTGCACACATACATGAACATGTACACACAGATACATGCAGATATACGAACATCTCTGCAGAGGAGGAAGCTTAGAACTGGGTCTGCCTATGCACAGGAGTGAAGAGGGGACAGCAGGGTGTGGGTATGGGTGACAAGGCCCCAAGAAGACACTGGTGAGGGAGGGCTATCAGCTGTGACAGGATGAGCGCCAACTGGGCAACGTGGAGGAGAGCCTAGGAGAGGAGGGAACAGAAGCAGAAGGTGGACAGAGGTGGTGAGCTGGGCAGCAGTTATCATATTCTTCTGAGAAGCTTGAACTCAGCTAAAGGGTGTAACAAGGAAGTGATGTCTCATTTTTCTCTAAATTTCTTTCTTTAAAAAATTTTCTCTAAATGTCTTTCTTTCTTTCTTTCTTTCTTTCTTTCTTTCTTTCTTTCTTTCTTTCTTTCTTTCTTTCATCTGCTTACTGTTTACTGGATATAATACTCTTAATAATGACATTTTCTACTGAACTCGGAGGCTGTATTTACCTGTAGATCCCCCATATGAGAAATGTGTACAAAAATAACAGCATGTATCATAGAAACATGAAAACGTAGGCTAATCAAAGTGCTATCAATGGGTGAAGCCCTGCAGAATGGATGTGCCAGTAAACTGAGATATAACATTAATCAGAATGGGGCTAAGCAGCCTGTGGCTAGTCGGGCCAGTGTTTAAAGATGAGAAGTTACATCCTATCAATAGGTTCTCCATAGCAGGTGGGGAAGGAAGGACAGTATAGGACAAAGAGGCAAGAATCTGGTGTCCAGGACCTGCTGAAGGTGACAGGCAGGCTCCCAGGGGACGACTGCCACAGATGGAGGGCAGACATAACCTACTGAGCCCAGACGGAAGGCCTCCTCCACCCCCCACCCCCACCCCCCAGCTGGGTGCTGACATGATACAAAGATGGGAGACTGCTGGTTGTTCCTGGTCTCAGTGGAGTTTGTGGCTAGGGTAGAAGATGAACAAAAAGAAAGGATGCTGAGGTTAGAGAAAGCACGGGCAGAAAACAATGACACAGTTCAAGTCTGTACCGAGATCCACTCGTACAAACGTATGTGTTGGGGGTGACAGGTGGACGTTAATGTGGGAAGACAAAGGCAGGACCATGAGCAGGGTGGGAGTGGAAGGAAGGGGAGTGCGGAGGGAGGGAGGAGGTGGGGGACCTGAGGGTGGTGGTGCGGAAGGAAGGGTCATACAGTATGCATATTTCCTGGGTCCTACTTCTTGTCCTGTGGCCCCAGGGCTGTGTACCTTTCTTAGAATCTTTCTCTAAATTTAACAAATATGAGAAGTAGTGTTTTTTTAACGCCCCCATGTTCAGTGTCTACTGGGATTCTAAGTGACCCACATGCCAATGTCAGTGTCTATGGGAACTGCCCATTCCTGTGTGAGCATGGGAGCCCTGTGGGGAGGGACCGGGTGGCATGCCACAGAGGATCACATGTCCGGAAAAAAGACTAGGGAAAGGGAGTGTAGTGCCACGTCACAGAGCACAAAGACCTTGCTGAAGAGGAGAAGGAAATCTCTCAGCCTCTTTACCTATGTGCTGCCTCGTGGAGGAAGACGAGAGAGGCAGACAGTGGACCTGAGCAGTGGTCACGGGGCTGGAGGCTGTGGTTGCCGGGGTGCGGAAGGCTGCCTGGATCACTTCAATGGCCTCTGTGTAGCCCATCTGTTGCAGGGCCTCCATCAGCTCTTTGATGGTACCCCCAGAGACCTGGTAGGAAAAGGGAGAGTATGTTCGTGTGTTCCAGCCTGTTTGCAGGCTGTTAGCGTCCCTTCTTCTCTCTGTCTGCTCCTGGGGGGGGGGGGGGTGTTGGAGAGGGCCGGGAAGGAGCACCTGAGGAAACACACAGTGTTTAGGTTCTAGTTCCTATCTTGGATCAAATCCATTCAGAAAAATCACAGGAGAGGTGGAGAAGGAGAGAATAAGGGAGATGAAGAAGGAAAGAATAAGGGAGATGGAGAAGATGAAGGAGATGGAGAAGATGAGGGAGAAGGCAGGGGGAGAGATAAAGAAAAAAGAGGGGAAGGAAGGGAAAGAAGCCTGTGAGTTCATGGAGGCAGGAGACTGCCTACAGTGATGTCTATGCACAGAAATCCAGGGAATACCGCAGCTAGCAATGACAGCCTTGTTCGGAGTAGCTCACCCGTGTTTGTCTGTTTTTTTTTAGTTTGGAATTGCTCTAATACAAGTCACCCAACAGAACAACGAATCCATAGCCCTGAGGGGCCCCCTCTTGGAAACAGGGGTGTACACACTGATTATAGCTTGGAGGGATCCCCATCCTGTGGGCAGTAGTATTTTTCACAGGAGGGTCTGAGAATTTGAAAACAGGGAATGCCTAGAGACAGGTAACCAGTCTTCTCAAGAAAAAGGTCCATCTTGGCCTTGGTCCCTTTGCCTTCCAGGCAATGACTGGTTTCCTTCCATAAAGTTACTATGTAAGGTAGTAGGCCGTGCTGCTCAGTGGTGCGGACATGGTCAACTACCAATAGTTACACAGACAACTCTAAATGGTACGGTGGCGCCTTACCTCATAGTTGTCCATGAGAGTTTTAGAAGGAGCAGGACTCAGCCGGAAGGCGTTGTTCAATATCCCCAGACCCAACTTCTGTGCCAGAGTGGCCCAGTTTTTGTCTGGATCAGGAATTTCCAGCAGCTTGCAGAGTTGCAGCCTCGTGTCTTCTGTCAGCTGCTTCATGTCTCCTAAGGAAGAAACATGACTGCTTTAACCTTCCAGGGACAATCACTCTGAGAGGACATGCCATTGTCCAACTTCTGTGGGAGGCCACCAAGCTTCTGCCAAGTCCAGAGGCCCTACTCAGCAGTAGGTGCTTCTAACAGCTCAGGGCCACACTTCCGGGGTCTCAGATTCTGAGATAAGAACTAGATGGTTTGTAGTACACCCTCACCCAGGCTGGGCTCTCCTCTCCTCCTGCAAACCACAGCATGGGGCAACACTGGCTGAGAGAGTCTATCCTGCCACACCTCACCTTGTGGTAGTATATCATCAGACGTGAACACGGGCTCATACGGTTTCCCATTTAGTATGTCAAATACCTGTCGGATAGAAAAACATGAGAAAATATTCACAGAAATGACTTTTAAAAATCCTGGTGTTCTCTGAGGTGAGTTTGCTGATGGTACACAGGGTAGGAATGTCAGGGGTCAGTCTTCTGTGTTCTCTGTAGGGACACCCAGTCCAGCAAACAGTTTCTCAGAAGTGCACAGAGAGTCTAGATTCCTACAAATCCGACTGTCTTGGACCCGTACACTGCCTACTTTTCCTTCAGGCTCTTTTCTCTTGGCCCAAACACCTAGCATTTTCTCCTTTAAGTGTAAGCCCTATTGTGTTTTAAGGAAGGTTTTAAATATGTTTATGGAAATCCACAAGAGAATTTCTAGTTTATTTTTATGTTCAGAAACCACTTACCTAAGCTCTGGGCAAGCTAGCTTCTGAGAGAGATGGCAAGAATTCTGGTCGTATGCTCAGACAGGGTAACTCTTCTGTGCGTTCTGTGCTTTTCTAACCTCTCACATCTAAACTCTGATCCAGTTATGCAAACAGCTTTACACTCTGGCTCAGCTGACCTTCATCTTTCATGGATGAAGACCATCGTTCAAGATTAAGACCCTCTCAGTAAGAAGACCTCATAAAAACAAAGGCATGCTCTTTAGGGAAGAGAGCGCCAAGAAGACCATCTGTTTTATATTCCTGAGCCACTGGCTCCCCCGCAAATACCCCTGAGACGGGCTGGCCAGGGCTTACCTGCCAGTTGGCAGCCATGTCCAGGGGTGTGGTACCTGGCACCACCCCCTCATCTTCTCCAGCCTTCTCCCAAGAGTCGTCCAGGTCATAGAGAGGCTCAAAGTTCTCCACCAGGGGATCTGCTCCTATGGAGTCGGGAATATAGTGTTGTGGAAAACGACAAGCTTGTGGTACTCCAATCACAGACAGGGTCCCCATGTCTAGGGACAGGTTACCTCCAGCTCATTAAGGCAATTACAGCATAACTTTTTATTTCTAGTGAAATTTAAAACAATTAAAAAAAATTTAATTCACTTCTATGGAGAAGTAGGTAGCCAAGGACACTGTAAAGAGAAAGGGAGGGGCAGGGGAGGGGAGGACTGGGAGGAGGGGAGGATGTGATCAGCATGTAAAGTGAACACATGAAAGTCTTCAAGTACTCCTGGGACTTGTAACTCTGCAGGATTTTTTTTTTTTAACTACAAAGGATACATTTTAAGCTAAGGAGTAGTAGGTGGCAATTTATGCACCCACAGGGGTAAAGTCCTGAACCGTCACATTTACATCTACCAATCCACACTTCTCACACTCTCACCTGAACAGTCACATTTACATGTACCAATCCACACTTCTCACACTCACTTTTAAACCGTCACATTTACATCTACCAATCCACACTTCTCACACTCGCTCCTGAACCGTCACATTTACATCTACCAATCCACTCTTCTCACACACTTCTCACACTCGCTCTTGCTCGTGTGGAGCAGATCTGCGTGTTCAGTTCTGTCCTTGAGTGCTGTACTGTTGGGGCCTTAGTTCTTAAGCAACTGAGAAATAAACACCACAAGGCTGCTATGCTAGGCAGGATGTGTTGTTATGGGGAAAATATGTGCTAACAAATCTTGGGGATCTTGCCTGTTCTTCAGCTCCCAGCAAGAGAACACAAAAAGTAATCCTAATGTTAGTAGAGTTATCTGTCATGCCTTCCTGGCTATTCTACCTATGGGTGTTCAGCTCCGGGTTTACCCAACAGTGGCAGGCAGGGAGGCAGGCAGGCCGGCAGGCAGGCAGGCCAGCAGGCAGGCAGGCCAGCCGGCCCAGCCTTTTGGAATGAAGAGTTTGCTTCGGTTCTGCCAGCAGAACCTCTGACTTGGGCCAACACTGTGATGCTGTGCCACTGTCTGCTGCCTCGCTTGCTCTTTTATAACGTAAGCAAAACATGGCCAGGAACGTGACATGGAAATGGGTCTGAAGACCTGAGGGCTCCCCATGTCTCTGAAGTGACCTCCGTGACTCTGAGGAGGTCAGGGCCAGGCTTTTTGTCTGGTTTTCTTTATATCACACAAGATATTATTTGCTACCTTTTCATGGTGAATTCAAGTAAAAGCGTTTACATTTATATACTTACTGTTGAGACAGTATCTCACTATGTATCTTTGTTCAGCCTAGAACTAAGCGGACCAAGGTAGCCTAAGCTTGTGGCCATTTTCCTGCCTCAGCCGTCTGAATGTTGACATTTCAGGTGTCTGACTAAGAGACGGTGGCGCACGCCTTTAATCACAGCACTCGGGAGGCAGAGGCAGGCGATTTCTGAGTTCGAGGCCAGCCTGGTCTACAAAGTGAGTTCCAGGACAGCCAAGGGCTATACAGAGAAACCCTGTCTCAAAAAACCAAAAAAAAAAAAAAAAAAAAAGAGACAACCTTCAACCTTTTTTTTTTTTTTTTTCCCCAGTATAATCAGTGACTTCCAAAATGACTCACACACATTACAACCAGGGCCTCTTTGCCTGAATCTATAAGGAATGTGTCGTTCACAAATCCTCCCTTATCAACCTCTGGAGTAAATCAGGTATGTCTGGACAGGCCCGGAAGGCCAATCTCATCAACCGCGTGTTAACACGAAACACACAAGGTGCCGGAGACAGGAGATGAGCTGGAACGTTTCCCTGTGCTTTCCAGGGAGGACTAGAACCCCAGGCAGAGCAGAAAGAAACACAGCGTGGAGGATAAAAGTCTGCAGTCGGGCTGTGGTGGTGTGACTCACAGCTCTCCGGGACACTGGGAGTGGGGCGTGATCATCTTTGTAGTTTGCCTTCTTGGCACTAAGATGGGATTAATAACAACAGTTTTTATCTTAGAGAGTTACTGAGGAGCAAATGTGGTAAAGGAGACTGAATGTGGGATGCCAGCACAATAGAGAGAAAGGCAGTGGATGCGCTGTGTAGAAAGCAGCCATGCTGAGAACTCTGAGAGCTACAGGCCAACAAAACAATGCTTCAGTCTTTTTTTTTGGTGTGGAGAGTGAACTCAAAGCTTTAAGCATGTGATCCACTTCCAGCCTCCAATTCATATTTTTCAAAGCAACTTTAAAATATTGTATAAAAAATAAGAATTTAATGATTTCCTTTAAAATAAAAGAAAAATATTTTTTTTAGCTCTTTTGTTTTATGTGTGTATGGCAGAGGATGCCAGCAAGTCTTATTGCCTCATGTACAGTAACAGGAATACAGGGTTAATTTGCTTTTCCCATGCCTTCAGCTTCTAAGAGACTCTTTTTTTTGCAAAAGGAAGTCTTTAGATATTTTCCTTCTGGGAGACTTTTAATATGACCAGAAACTGACATAGCTTAAGATTTTATAGGCACCAAGTCAACCTGAACAACCCAAAGGCAACATAGATAATCAGAGAGTGGGAACTAACAAGAGCGTCAAGGTAAACCCCAGGCCAAGCAGAGCCTTCACTGCCGCCACCGCAGGGTGGCCCACGGTGCAGGTCTCTTTTACCCGCACTTTCCCAGGGCAGAACCGCAGGCAGCACTGCACTCGCAGTGCACGCAGTTTGCTTTGCTGGTGTCAGTGACCACAGCATCTTACCTGCTGCTTTGAGAAGAGCTGCCAGTCTGGTGGACCCTCTTCCGGCCGCTATATGCAGAGGTGTAGTCCCGTCATAGGTGGTACTGTCCACGTGGGCATCACCCTAAATCCGCCCACAAAGAAAGAGTTAGCAGGGGCCCTCTCCTCCACTGTTTACCTCCACATCTCCGTTGCACCTCAGGTTACATCATTCACCCAACTGCTATACTGGGCTGGCTCTGTCACTGACAGAGGTCCCCAGAGCTGGGCTGGAGCTAGGGAATGCAGAAAGCTGAGAGCGGAATACTGACAGCGAGCTGGCTCGCTGGCATTCTTTGAAAGGACTTCCCTAAAACTTCCTGGGGGATTTAGGTCAAGACCTTAGGCACGCTCTTTACCTCCAGAAGCAGGCAGCCAGCCAGTGAAATGTTGTCGTACTCCACGGCCAGGTGCAGTGCTGTGCGTCCAGACTTCTGTTCCTGAGCATTGACTTCCGCCCCAGCAGCCACCAGCAGCAGCAGACACGGCAGGCTATTGCTCATCACAGCTATGTGGATGGCATTTAGACCTAAGGCCGAGCAAAGGCAGAGACGAGGGTGAGACTGACAGAGCTGGGCTGCAGGGAGGAGGGACACCACCAGGTCGCAGTACTTCCGGTTTCTGTTCAGGGCGAGCTTCAGAGGCTCAGGCAGTCCACTGTTCTAATTTCAGAAGCCACAAGCCCCACTGTGCTTGCAGGAGACACTGAGCTACTAAGTAAACGTTCTACACACACACACACACACACACACACACACACACACACACACACACACACACACACACGGTGCTCTATACAAGACTAATGTTTGCGCGGGCCTGCTTTTCCACTTACTAAGTGACACTCCCAAATCATCTTTAAGGGCGTTTGCTGTAGTAAACAGCAGAAATAACCTCAAGATATGACCAACTCCAGCTGGCCAGGGAGAGCATTCATGGTGAAAGTCATGTCAGATGCATTTGTCAAATGCCAAGCCCTTATGCTGCAGCTGAGAGGGGAAGGTTAGCTAGCAAGGCGACCGCCCGCCCTTACCTTCCCCATTGGGGTGGTCGATAAGGAGCGCTGCTTTTCTGTTCTTGAGTAGGACGCTGAGGATTTTGTCGTGTCCTTCTTTGGCAGCGAGGTGCAGGACAGAGTTGCCCCAGCGGTCCAGAAGGCTCAGGTCAGCCCCAACCCTCAGCAAGTCCTCTACCACATCTTCCTGCTTGGTGATCACGGCCAAGTGCAAAGGTGTCTATGCAGAGAAGGGGCGGGAGAGCCATTGCTTAGGGATGTCTGTAGCCCCTGGCTTCAGACTATGCTATGGAGTCATACTGTAGGGACATTTGTCACTCAAGGAGCTTCCTGTTCCACATGCCAGGCTCAAAAGGCCCAAGGAGGGAAGCAGCAGCATTCAATAGTTGGGGTTATGGGATACATTTCAAGTGCTTGGTAGCTTTGCATAGCAAAAGTAGTTTCGCTACGTGGTTTTTTTAACTCTTGTAGAAGTAAATTTAATTTCTTTGCATTTCTGATAGGGGTATCTATAGCTGGTAATTCTATACATTAGCAAATCCAACTAATGCTGTGTTTTTAACAAAACATAAATAGACTATTAAAAGAAAGCAATCAAGAAAGATGTCATCCTTCCACAATGGTATGGAAATACATAGGCTAAACCAGAACACACTGCTGCAGGCTGGCTTCAAGAGACCCACAGTTACAAGTTCTACTGTAATGCTACTAAAGGTACTGCCAGATTCTCATTGGCATAGTTAGCCAATACAACACTCTCCCTAAGAAAGCTCAGACAGAAAACAATCCCAGGCACTGTGCATAATAGGTACAGTGGAAGGTCTTTCTGACTACCCTGACCTCAAAGCTGTGCTTCCATGGTTGTAAGTAGGATGCATGGAAAACTGTTTTCAGAAACGAGCAAGGCTAACCCAATCATGAAAGTGTCTGTCAAAGAACTGAGATCACTGGTAGAGAGTAGCAGCAACTTTCAATGCCAGCCAGTCTGTTTTGTAGGAGCTTTACACTGAAGCCCAGGCTGTGTAGTGAGGACTTGCCCGACCTCACATTCAGGGAATAGTTCCTCCTGGAGAAGCAGTGGCTGGTGGGCCACCAACACCCAAATCACCATGGCGATATTTTAGGTGTCTAGATCTATAACCCCTAGGGTTATATCTTACACAAGGGTAAACTGTGTGTCTCAAGTAATCTGTGGAGCTCAGGGCTCACACTGCCTTAGTAACCCACTGTGACACCGATGGACAAGGTACAGGTGCTCACTGCAGTGCACAGCCTGCTGGACAGTGAGCAGCTGGTGAGGGGGCAGGACAGCCTTCTCTTTGGGAACAATGAGAACAAACCAGCTGTCTATGAAATTGAAGGATAAACACTGTGAAGATCCAAGACAGGGACACAGGACAATGCTACACACACATCCACAACCACACGGATTGACTACTCATTTGTTCATTCATTCATTCATTCATTCATTCATTCACTCTGTTTAGAAACAGTCTTGCTTTCTGCCCAGGCTGCATTGGAACATCTATACTCAAGGACTCTTCCTGTCTTAGCTTCCTGAATAATAGGAACTAAAACACATACCACCATGTTTGGCTTAGGGAAAAAAAAATCTTACAGAGCTATCCATGCAATATGAGTACATACAAACATTGAGATCTGATTAGGATCTGTTGCAATTCCTAATTGTAATATTGTGTTAAGTAGGACGTAACTGCTGGGGGAAATTAGGAGCTTCTTGTTCAATCTCAGGAAATATATAGGTCCTCTCAGTTTAGTTTTGCAAAAATTATAAATTGAGAAAGTATTTTAAATTGAAACTTAAAGGGAAAGGCTGATGTGGGATAGGAAATGTATGCATAAAACTGTTTGGATCACATGTGAGCACACTAAAGAATACATGTCTTAATCCAGCACTCGGGAGGCAGAGGCAGGCGGATTTCTGAGTTCGAGGCCAGCCTGGTCTACAAAGTGAGTTCCAGGACAGCCAGGGCTATACAAAGAAACTGTCTCGAAAAACCAAAAAAACAAACAAAAACAAACAAAACAAAACAAAACAAAACAAGTCTTTCCAGTGCACCTGTCTGCAGCCAACACCTGTGTCCTATAAACACAACAGTTACATCTGGGAATAGGGACCTGTCGGATCCTACGCAGGGTAATTCTGAGTTCCCTAAAGTATAAGCTTTTATCTTATTTCAAGATTATGCTTATACTGAATTTACAATAATAACAAACATGAGCCTGGAGAACGTCCTGTGGGGACTAATGTCATAAAAGGCCATGTCACATGCCAAAGAATGCAGGAAGAGACTGCAGTTTAAAGACTCACTTCCGAAATCCTTTCTAGGCCACACTTGGGCTCTTCTAGAGAGTGGATGGGTTCCACCAGGGATCTGATCGTGACAGATGGTCACAGAAATGTACTATGGTTAGTGGAAGATATTTGGGGAGAATGTTTGAGATAATTTACAAATAATCCAAATTACGTAGAGAACTGTATAGTTTTCTGCCAAGAATAGTTATTATGTCATGTATGATGGTGCATATCTGTAATTCCAGCCCAGAGGACTCTGAGGCAGGAGGATTATCATGAGTTTTGGGCCATTCTGGCCTATACAGTGGTTTCCAATTTTGTCTGTATTATATTATAGGATCTTGTCTAAACAACAACAGCAACAAAAACAAAATAAAAACAAGCAAACAAACAAAGAAAAAACCCCTCCTAATTAAAAAGAAAATAGTTTCCAAGCTGGGTGTGGGGTACATATCTGTAGTCCTAGCACCCAAGAAGACACAAGAGGATTGACAGTTTCATGTCAACGTGGGCTATACAGTAAGTTCTGGGCCAGCCTCAAACACAGGAAGACCCTCTCTCAAACAAAACAAAACAAAACAAAACAACACAACAAAGCCAACCAAAGAAACCCAAAGTTACCAGAGACACAAAAGCTGCCTGTCGGTATGTCCTTGAGGCTAAGAAGCTGGTATGCTAGGGAATGTCAGTCTGTGTCCATTAACTGAGTGAAGCCAAGGTGGGAAAAGAGGGGAGAAAGAGGGTCTGAGGGCTCCAAATCAGAGAGGCTGTGCCTTGAGCTCAGGGGAGAGGTTCCATCCATGAGGAGCTGGTTCACACACAATAGAGCCTGCTTCTGCAGATCCTATCGCCAACAGCCAGCAGGGCTTCCTGGATCCAACCTCCAGCAGCCGAGGGAAGCAGTTTTTGCAAGGAGGACTGGGAAGTAGCAACTTCCTCTTATTCAGTTTATTCTTATACTTGTGATGGTTAAAAATGCAATCTGCCACTTGTCTGCTATGAGGTGGCCTGGGTGCAGGGGTGATGCCTGCCTCTCACTACCTGCGCAGGCAGTCGGGAGAGCTGGCCTGGAGTCATGCAGGGGGTGAGCTAGCCCTGTCCTTCACAGGCTTGGGAGAGCAGGCCTTGCATCTAGCCTGTGCTGCAGAGTAGAGATGGCCCTGGTGGAGGGAGCACAGGTGAGCAGCCCCAAAGGTGCCAGAGCAGGAGAACTAGCCCTGCCCCTCACTCACAGGCTGCAGCACTTGGGAGGGTGGGTCCTGCCCTTTGGGCAGCACTGTGGAGCTGGCTCTGGAGGTGTGGGAGAGCCTCCAGGAGGGCATGAGAACAGGAGAGCTGACCCTGCCTCCTGCCGATGGCCGCACTTGGGTGGCTTAGCCAGAGCAGCGCTGGAGAGCTTACCCTGGTGGTGCAGATAAGGGAGAGCCAGTGGGCTGACCAGCCCAGCTACCACCCAGGCCCAGATCCAGGGTTCTGAGATGGCCCACCCCAAAAATCTATGTCATCTTCGAACGGTTGAGACGTGAAAGGATCAGCCAAAGCGTCAGGATCTCCACACCACAGGGAAATAGCAACTGAGAGGAGTCCCGATGAGGACCCAGTGTCAATGATGTCACCGGGGACCAAACACTCATTGCCATGAACATTTGCAGGTGAAGATGTGTGGACAGAGGGATACACTGTGGGACGCCCGGTGACACACTACAGCTTCCACATTGAGATGTTCTCTATGCTTTTTTTGTTTTTGTTTTTCCTGTTATTTGAGTGTTTATTTTGTGGGGGGCTGCCAGGGCAGAGGGCAGATATGAGGGGACAGGGAGATGAGTGGGACTGGGTGCATGATGGGAAACTCACAGAGAATCAATAAAAAGTTTTTTAAAAGTGCCATCTGCCTAAAAGTTTGTCAAATTAAACTTTTGGGGCCCAATGACTTTCCAGATACCAACAGTATCCCAAGATGGCCTGGAAGCCGGAGGAAGACAGGACACATCTAAGATAACACCTTATCCTGGTTAATCTCACGGTTCAGGAGAAGCCCAAGCTGCCCCGGGAGGAGTCACTGCAGACAGAGAAGTGCAGAGCGCTGTGTAGAAAGCAGCTGTGCTCCTCTGTGAGGAGACACTCGGCTGAAAACTCTGAGAGCTACAGGCCAACGAAACAATGCTTCAGTCTTTTTGTGTGTGTGTGTGTGTGTGTGTGTGTGTGGAGCGAACCCAAAGCTTTAAGCATGTGATCCACTTCCAGGCTCCAATTCATATTTTTCAAAGCAACTTTAAAATATTGTATTAAAAAATAAGAATTTAATGATTTCCTTTAAAATAAAAGAAAAATAATTTTTTAAAGTTCTTTTGTTTTAGTGTGTATGTGCAGTTAATTCCCTTCCCCTTCTTCCTTCCTTCCTTCCTCCTTGCTTCCTTTCCTTCTCTGAGCATGTGGGTACAGGGACATGCATGAGGTCAGAGGACAACATGGGTACTGTCCCCTGCCTTCTGCAATGTTCTGAGGCAGGATCTTTTGTTCCTCGCTGCCTATGCAAGATGCTTGTCTCCTGCCGCGAGGGGTGCTACTAACTCTGGTTCGGTGATGGTCTGGGGACCTGAGCCTGGGTCCTCACACCTGCACAACAGACACTGTGTCCACTGAGTCATCTCTCTGTTTCTTCTTAATTTCTTCTAAAATAATGATTTAAAAAAAAATCTAAAATGAGATCACATGCCAGGAACATGCTTGTCAATCTTATCATTCAGGAGGCTGAGGTAGGACACTGATGGCTCAATGCCAGCCTGGGCTACACTAGAGAGAGATAGAGATAGAGATAGAGATAGAGATAGAGATAGAGAGAGAGAGAGAGAGAGAGAGAGAGAGAGAGAGAGAGAGAGAGAGAAGCATGGATAAGAAGTGATAACAACTTGAATAACTTGTTTTGAAGATGGAGTAACATGGCTGTAGTTTGCTGGAAGGGTATGTGCTCAGCTCTGGGTACAGTCCCAAGCACCAAACGACCTCCTCCCAAATCACAAACAAACACCAAGTAAGAACTCCACTAGTTCTCATCTCATCTAAATAACAAATTATTCATGGTTGCTGGCCACAGTTCTGCAATGAAAGCAACATGACCTGGAAGCAGAGGTCTCAGCACGGGCCTGGCTGTGGGGATCAGAAAGACACTCTGGGCAAGAGAGTGCAGAGGAACTTAAAAGCCAACAAGAGGATAAGAACAACAGGCCCTGAGAGAGGATGGACGGGGAGGGGCACAAAAGGGCTGGAGAGAATTAGAGGTGGGAGAGGAAGGAGCCACAGAGCCGGCCACCATCCTGGCTCAGGCCAAGGCTCCCAGACTGTGTCTGCCAGCAGAGTTTCTGTTTTGCTTTACCCTAACATCTGCTTCTCTCCTCAGCTCTCTGCGCCATCTCTAGCTGGTTTCCTCTGGAGTTTTCGGTGCTCCCCTACCTTCTCACACCTGAGCTGGATGAACTCTGAGGTCCCTCTTCCTGTTCTTACAGCCATCCATCTTTCCAGGAGCTGACCTCAGAGCCTTTCCTTGACATACACTTGATCCAATGGTCCAAGTACCCTTCCAAAGACCTCAAATTCTTATAAAGTACTGCTTTTTGAAACTTGATTTTTTTATTTAACTTGTCTCTCCTGACAGCTGTGACTTTTCCCCCTCCTAGGTTTGCCCTCAAAACTATATCAACTCTGACTTCTAGATCTTAAAGTTTGCCTTTTCTAGAAGATGGTGAATTTCCATGGAGGGTGATTGCCCTCAAACCCGTGATCCCAACCCATCTCTTTGTAAAATAACATTCCCAATTAAGGATACTTTTAAGATCCCACATATGAGAAGATGTTGTTTTCCTGTTTCCCGTTACTGAGAAGCGCTCACGCACGTGTTACCAAGGCAACCTTTTCTCTTCTCGACGGCCTGGAGGTGGCTGCTTACCTGATACAGATCATTTCTCATGTTGATGATGTCATCAGAGATCAAACCAGATGTGACTTCCAGCAGATCCCTCACGAGCTGAGCGTGAAGGTGGATGATGGCTAAGTGTAAGACACTGGAATGACACACAGTGGCGATAATTAACTGGGGGTGTAGCAAGTGACAGAAACAAAAACAGGTCAAGAAATGGCCGGAACTGAAGACTGAAGCTACCTGCTATGCATAGCTTTCTTTGTACTGAATGTACTGATCTGAGGTGACATGATTTCTCTGGAGAACTTTCTCTCCACTGCCTATCCCAGGCTACTACACACTGACAGTGCCCACCTGCCCCTGGAGTGTAAATGTCTGACCAGACACATGAAGTGCAAAGGGACCTGCTGGGTCGGAAACCAAATGGTGTTAAACTCCAAGCCAGCTCTGTCTCCATTCCTCTGACCCAGGCAGCTCTCCCTGGTCTCTCTCTGACATACAAGACCATGAAGAAAGGTAATGCCTGGGCTTAGGAACAGCTCGGAAAAACTCAGTTGATGAACTCTCTTCCTCCGTAACGATGAGAAGTGACTTCTATTTCTAAACAAGATCTTGTTATTTATCCCTGAGATATTTCATTTAGCAATACTTCTCAGGGAAGATCACGGTTGGCTCTTTAGATGACCTCACGCCAGTGTTAACTGCGAGTGAAGCACGCACGCTTTGATGAGAAGCACAGCGGTCACCCCTCAGGCTTCTGTGGCGCTCCCGATGGTGCTCCTGATGGAACCCCCGACAGAAGGCTTGGGAGAAGTGATGGGGACACACACACATCGGGTAAAAGGGCTTCAAAAGCTACTTCAACATTTCCATGTGCCTCTCAGCACTTCACAGAAGCACGTCCCCTGCCCTTCAGATCTTCATACCCTTGGGGGAAGTTCCCCAATACCAGAGAGTTCTATAGTTTCTCTTTATTGTATTTCTATGATGACTAATGGTGACAGGGTCCAGATTATAAGATGAATATGACAAACTGAATAAAGAAGAGAAACCTGAATACTCCCTTATCTATACTCCCAAGCGGGTCCTCTGTGTCTCCCAGGTCTCATACCCCTAACCTCTCAGGGAGCCTGCTTGTCTAAGTCTCGGCTTGACGAGGCTCTGTGTATTGTAGCCACTTGGACAATGAAGGCCAGTGTCTCAGCTGCCCCATGAACACCCAGGTCCTTACACACACGTCCCTGCGTTCCTCTGCACACACTTGCTGGACTGCATGTGCCTGGCACCCCTTTCCATAGCCCTTCCTTCAGATACCAGCATCCCACTTCCTAGTTACTTAATCCACTTACCCTCACTACTCATGGACTTAAAGACGCCAGTCCTTAAAGACGGCCCTTGGAGCGCCGGTGTCCTGCCCTGGTTGTCTGCTCTGTTTTGTGGTTATTTGCTACTGAATGCTAACTGGATGATTTCCCGCTAAAGGCGCCTTCTGCTATTCAGAGCTTTTTACACAGAAGGCCGTCTGGGTTCCTCTTGTACTGTGTGGAATAAGACCAGCGGTTATACCACATCCTTAGTTACACTGCAAGTGATGGGGACAAAGGTCCTTGTACGAAACCCCTGAGGTTGGCATTCTCATAAAGCACTCTGTTTTTAAACCGAGACTTGCCACACACAGCACTCCAGAATGCTTCCACAGAAAAGGGTTTCTTTTCAGTGTTAACGCTATTTTAGGATCACTTAAAGCACTTGAATCTCTAGACTGCTATCTCTGGCTATTTTTATAGGCTTTTAGATCGTTTCAGAAGTCTCAATGGAAGGACTAAGAGAACCATTTAGGAAGGAGCCAGGTGGCTTTGCACACAGAACCTCAGGAATAGACAGCAGGTGTGGCGCCTGGAATGTCAGACTCCCACACAGCCTGGCCTGGAGCTGAGACAGAGCCTGACCCACTCACATCCTCGTGACCCTTAACAGAGGCCACAGAGAAGCAGCCAGTAGCTCGGAAAGAATGGCATTTCCTCTTAGTTATACACTACAATTGTTGTTTTTACCAGGCTTTCTTGGGTACACTATGACAATAACACTTCAGGGACTTTGCAGGGCTGTCAATAATTTTCTCAATTATTATTTTAATACATAAAGCAAGGGTGTAAAATTAGCATGATTACACATGATTACACACATCTGAGCCTTCTTGCCTAGGGAGACAGCATACTTAAGGTCTTGTCAGATGAGGGCAGCTCCCTTTCAAAGGCAGTTTGCGTGGGCAGTGCCCTTGCCTTTCCCTGCCCTGAAACAGAGCTTGCTGGGCAACAGTCCCAACTCACCTGTCCCCATTCTCATCCTGCACGGTGGTGAGATGGCGCTGCACGGCCAGCAACATCTTCACGTCTCCCGTCACGGCGTAGTCGAAAAGGGCATTGGCGTGTCGCTTGGCGAGCTGCAGAGCCTTCTCGAGAAAGAGGTTATCTGCAAGGCAATGCCCACAGCCACAGCTGAGTCTCATTCGCTCACCCTGCGTGTGTGGGATAGCACACCATCCTAGCTGAAAATGCTCCTTTTGCTGCCTCTGGATTGTGTTGACTAGAAAAAGCACAATTGGGCATTATCTCACTGACAGATAATACAGTTAAGAGGTTGATTTTAAAGTGTCTGTGGGCCGTGAGGAACAATCTAGAAACATCTGCTATTTTGAGAAGAACAATCAGTGTCTATGATTGAAGGGGAGCAACCAATCTCAGGGTACTTGGATTTTTCCATAATTTTAAATAGCCAATCATTTTACAAACAAATTCTCTTCTGGAATCCAGTCTGAGTCAAAGTGGGGAAACACGCCCTCGGGTGCCAGGCAGTCTCAAAACCCTAGGGGTTTTGGAAATTTTATTATCTTAAGGTCAAGGGACGGCAAACTAACCTCAACACAAATGGGCGAATCTAACCTGTTTCCATACGGCTCTGTACACACATACTGTGCATCTCAGAAGCAGTATTTATAAAACAGAAAGAAAGGGAAAAATCCGCGATAGTAACCATGTGTACGGCCACTACATCTAAATAGTTACTATCTCTTTACAGATGGCGTCTGACCTAGAACCATGACTCATATGCCAATGAGGCCTACTCAGATGAAACATTTCCTTTCAATTCTGCTTCTTCAAGGAGGACAAGAGAATAAAGGAAAAGTCCCATTTTCAGGCAAATGTCTTCAGTGTGGCAGCTGAGCCGGCTGCTGGGAGGGAGGTGTGTGAAGGATATGGAGACTTGTTACCTGGGCCAGGGACAAAGTGAGTTGCCTCTTCTCATACCCAGAACTGCACACGACTAGGCAATGTACATGTAAGTTTCTGCATTTTATAATCATTGCTGAGGCTACAAAGATGAATGGATCCACAGGACGCCCCTCTTGCAGGGCACATGGCACCATGCAAGGCACTCAGAGGAGATGCTGGCCCATCTGCTTTAGATTAACAGGAAGGAAACCTGCTTTCTGGAGACAGCTTCCTGTACCTAGAATTGCCCCTCCCCAGCTGTCCCTGGAAGCCCTCGTGGGTATGCTCACCTACCCTGAAACCCCACATCCTGATCCTTGTCTTCCATAGTGGATGCCAGGGCAATTGCTTCCCTCTTGGTGCAGGCCATGGGCAGGCTGGGCCCCTCACCTTCAGTTTCCTTCTCAGGGAGAGTCAGAATCTCCTCGTCATCACTCTTGGCACAATCTTTAGGGCCATTTTTAAATTTGGTGTTTATGGTACCTAGGGAAATAATGTAGAAATGTCATCTTTTTCCTGCTAAAATCTATTAATCAAGCTATAACTCACCGTCTCAACATAGGGCAGAAAACAAGAAAAATAGGAAGAAGGGATATCTGTGGGAAATGGAAAACTATAAATGTTTATAACATAAATAATATGTTCTGGACCTATTTTATATTTCCTTCTCTATTTACTTTTTGAGACAGGGTCTTGCTGTGTAGTTTTGGTTGGCCTTAAACTCACAAAAGATCTGCCTTTCTCTGCCTGCCAAGTGCTGGGATTAAAGGCGTGTACCAAAAAACCTGAAATGTTTCAGAAATACTTTAAATATTCAGAAACAATTTAAAAGCCTGTCTTCCCAAAACTCATTTTGTAGCCAGATGTGGTGAGTCCCATCCACAATGTCCCACAAGGTCAAGGTTACACAGTGACATTCTCTCTCCCTCAAACAAAACCAAACAGAAACAAGACAGGAATCTCATTTTGTTTATCTGTGAGGAAGAAAAATGAGATAGAGTTCTGTGTGCTGAAAGCCAGTTGAAAAGTTCTTGAAAGCAGTTATTTTCTTTCCTAATCCTGAGTGGTGAGGGAAAGGGAGCGGTGCAGGGTTCATTCCCATTCTGTGTGGCCAGGAGGGCTCTAGTGTGCCATCACTAGACTGACTGTGGTTGCTGTTGGAACCATGTTATGTGACAGAGTGACAGTAAGACTCCTGGGCAACCTGGAACAAAACCCAATCCTGCTGCTGTGTCTTTGGAAAGTCAAGTTTCTGAACCTCACCTCTGTCCAGGTGCCAAGCCTAGCATTGGTCTTGCACAGGGGTCATGAGGTTATGGGTAATGGAACTAATAATCCTATTTTATGGGATGAATGGTTACCCGATTATAGGATTAAACTACAATGTCAGTTAAGATCTTTAAAAAAAGATTACAGTGGTGTACGCATCTGGCATGAAGTGGCATTATATATGAAAAGACTTTATAGAATAATTTCCATGGTACAAAAGAATGCAGCTTTATATAAACCATGAGCAGCCTGTAGCCACAGCTACTCAGAGGATGCCCAAGAGTGGAAAAGGCCAATCCTACAAAACAAAAACGGATTTCAGAAGGAAGGAAGATGTGAAGGTGGTATTTCTGTGTGTGCGTAGTCAAGTCTCTATCTTTTGTCTAGAGCCTCTTTTCTGCTTCCACACAATGTGATGAGCAAATATGTAAGTGTCAGGGGTGTCCCTTGTGCTGTCCTAGAATAACATGAAAATATTAATTTATTGGAAAGTTATTTTCTAAAGCTTTTAGAGATGATACTGTTGCCCGTGCAGTGTTCTTGGTATTTCGATCTGACTTACCATGGGTGATCCCTGCGTTGGATTTAGTGGCTCCGGGATGGAATGTAATCCCACCATAAGGAGGAAATCCGTAGTGCGAGAAGCCATACCCTGAACCAGCAATGAGACAAAGGGAACGTCAGGGAGATTTTTAACAGTATGGGGACCCACTCAGAGAGGCAGGCTGTGGCGTGGGGAGGCATAAGCCTACACAGGCTGGCTCCGCCCGAGAGTTAGCAGGAGACCGTGGGAAATGGACAGCTGAATTCCACTGTGGCAACATAGGCAGTGCCCACACTAGCAGCTTGGAGGACTTAAGGCTGAACAGGTCCTTTTCTTCAAGGTAAAGGGAAAAGCTAATGGTAAGTACTCACACCAAGACTTAGACCTATAGAAAAATAGTTAAATAAGAAGACCCCTGGTGAAAAGAACCCAATACAGGAATATACTGATACTTTAGTGGAAAAAATGGCCACCATGCTCATTTTCAGTGGAGAAATGAATGATAAATTTAGAGGGGCATCCAGCACTTAACACTATACTCTCTGACAACAGTTTAAAGCATTTACACGTTATCTGGAATAAAGGAAGAACATGCTCAGTGCAGTATTTTACACAGAAATCAGGAAACAGCATTCAAGTCACTTATGCTATATGTATGAGTCATTAAACAGCACACTTACTTATGCTTCTATAAGAACTATATTTCCACTGAAATGCTTGAGCTAACATTTGAGGCAAAAGCAGCATTACTCAGCATCCACAAGCAGGATGCAGCAATGGTAAAAACCTAATGTAACTAGATGGCTGGAAATCCACGCACGGGGATCATAGCTGGACCCGAGAGAAACCCATGAATACTGACTGTGCTATATGCATGGCAGTTAGGAGTAGTAGTTCACACACCATCCAGGTGCTTCCCTGGCAGGATTTTCTGTGACTCAGTTTGTTTACAGTACAGTGTCTCCAGCCCACAGTATGCTGGCTAGGCATATTATACCCATCTACCACGCAGTGGGGATGATTGTTGTTTTAATATTTTCCCAGAATAATAGACTAACTGCTCCTCCAAAAGCAAAGGGGAGGAGGAGGGGGAAACACTCAAAAATGATTTGAGAAAGGTTTTCTTCCAGAAACACTCAACTGACTTTTTTCTTACACTTCTGGGGACTAGCCACATATTATCCTGAGAGAGAATGTCCAAGACCCCCAGCATATCCCTAAAACTGCAGATGCATACAGACCCAGGTAAAGTTCACAATGTGAAAAGACAGAAGGAGATGAAGAACACAGAGTAATAGGGCGGTCACAACAGCAGACTGTGAAGACAGTTTTGCGTGTGTGGTCTCTCTCTGTCAACACAATGGTAATATTTTTAGACTCAAGCTGACCGCGTGTAACTGAAACCACAGAAAGTGAAACTGGATAGGTGGGTGGGGGGGAGTGGCTGTGCCTTGAGATGAACATACATTTCTTTGAAAAAAAATTTTTTTTTACATTTGTAGAAAAATTTCCATTAATTTGAAATCTAATAATTAGTAATGTCACCAACACTCAATGGGCAGACATGTTTGGAAACCCCTGGGAAGGAAAACTATCCCCTCCTCAACAATAAAGGCTTTAGATAGAAGAGATGTTTCTCGTACCTGGGCCAGGACTTCCGGTACTCCCTCCGCCACCGCCACTACCGAACATGCCTCCACCACCGGCTCCCGCGCCACTGCCACCGCCAAAACTGTCCGAGAAGTTGGGCATGAGCTTCTGGCGCTTCCTCTGCACTTCCTCTTTATCTGTATTTACAGGAAGGGAAACCAGCGGGAGAGACTGATTGGGTTCCACCAGCAGCCGCAGAGAGACTATTGATTCTCATGATATTTTTAAATGCATTAAAGGGAAATAACAGGCGCCCGAGGAGGAAGTATGGTATGTATTCCAATGGACGAGAAGATCAAGAGCACGCCTCAGAGACCACAGTGCGGCGTACACCCAACTCCGCTGAGCACCCTCTCCTAAGTTCCCAGTGCTAACAAGTTGGTGAGAGATCTCATTGCTTCTCAAGATTTAAATAACCCAAAGATACACTTTTTTTTTTTTTTAAAAGCACTTTTACTTCTCTATTTTGAGTTAGGGTCTCACCATATAACTCTAGCTGCCTGGAACTCACTATGTAGAATAGCTTGGTTTTGAATAAGACTCAAAACTGCCTCTGCCTCGTGAATGCTAGGGTTAGAGGTGTGCACCACCAACCCAACTAACGTTCAGAACAGTTGTCCTGTTCACCTAAGACAACTGTAATAACCAGCTTACATTTATTATGTACATACATTGAGCAAAGTACTGTGATAGACAGAAACATAACATACATCTTTGCTGTCAAGGACCCTCAATTTCAAGGCAAAGAGGAATTTAGTGGGACGGATTATGACGGTATGTATCATACCATCATGTGAAATCATGTGAAAACAGATTCACGGCGTGACAAGCCTCTGTAAAGGCTAACGACTATGGTCAAAGAACATGATATTCTGGGAAGACACAGGGATTTCTCAAAGGAATAACATGGGTGGGTGTTTTTGATAATAAAGGCACATATTTAGGCTGGAGTGAGAAGTCAAAGGTGGACTGGGGTCACCCACACTGAGGAGCCTCAGGAATAGGAATGTGAGGGACTTGCTTAGGAGACTTATTGAATGTCCCGGAGAATGACATGTAGAGGACAGGAGTTTAGGAGCTACATCTATCACTGTAAACAGGACACCTAGAGTCAAACTCTAAGGAAGCCACTGCAGACGAGAGGCAATGGAGACCGAGTCCTTACTGGTTACTGTGATAAGAGAAATACGGTCGATCCTAGAAACACAGAGAAGGTGTACAGAGATGTTTTGGCTCCTAGGATATCAGACTCCAATAGAAATATGGCCTCTGGGACAGTGGCCTGCCCAGGTCCAGGTGCTCTGAGACTGTTCTTCACAGAGTTCTGTGTTCCTCACTAACCCAGACAGCCTCTCTAATTCTGTAACTGCAATGTGATCGACAGCCATGTGCCCTCAGTCCCGTCGTGGCCTGTGTGATCTTCAGCTGCCATGTTCTCAGTCCTGTCACTATGTGGGAGATCTGACACGGTGCTCCTGTTCCTTTGTGGTCTGGGAGTATCCTAGCAGATATTTTGTTTGTTTGTTTATTTTCTTTGTCTTTGGGGCTGAGAAATGAAGGTGGTTTTGTGTTTACATTAAATAGTCAACATGGTATTCTCTATCCAGGAAATAGGCCAATACTTAACAATCGTCCTGTGTCTGACTGATCAATGCTGGTTTTCATCATGGTCTATGTTCAGAGAGATCTCTGCTTCTCTAGTTCTGTGGGTGTTTCCGTTACCCCCACAGTGTGGCACAAGGACTTTTGGACTATGTTGGACTGTCTACTGCAGCGGACAGGGAAAGGAGAAGAGCATGGTAGACTTTGCCAGTCCCTGGAAAACCAACCCTGGCACACCAGGATGATTAGGAGTGAAGTAGAGGTGAAGAGCCTGGCTACTTTCTAACTGATAACTTGTAGAAATATTTACAAAGTTTCCTCACCAGTTATACCAAAATGAATAGCTATATCCATTTAGTCAGTGGATGAACTGTTGATCTCGCCCAGAATATTTTTCCATTGTAGAAACATGGAACACAACAGGTATCTTTAGAAAAGATACCTCATCCTGTGTGTATGCGGAGCCTCATTTGTATTCCAGGTATATCATTTGTATTCATGGTGACCTAGAAGATGTGTGTTTGAAGTTTGCTGAGGTAACCAGGACTTCGGGGAACCCCAGTCCTCTAATCCAGGCATTAGAAAACTCCCACTCTGCTGGCTTGGAGTGCACAGGAAGCTGGGCCTTGTCTACTGTACTCTTCGGATGCAGACACTAGCAGGAGAGGTTGCCTGGCAACCAAGCTCTCAGTGTTTCTAGGCTCACATCCTGCACAGGGAACCTGCAGTTTCTTTTCTTTTTCTCACGATTCTGCATCAGCAATGATAACGTTATTTTGAAGGCATATTTCAGGAGATATACTGTTTTTTTTTTTTTCTCAAAAAATAATTTTTTCTTCCTGTTTTCAGAGTGCAGAGGGAGGCTTCAGGTAAAGCAGTAATTTTACGTTGCCTTGTCTGGACAGAAGGATCTAGAAGACCTCAAACTGGCAAGGAAGGAAGAAGGCAAGCCACAGAGCTCACCATAAGCCTGACCCAGGAATGGGGAGGCCATACCTCAAAAGGAGACATGGCCTCCCAGAAACTCCTGGTCACCATCACTCTTTGCCCTCAAGGGACTGACACCTGGGGGCCTTGGTGGCCTTGGTGGCCTTGGACCTTTCTGGTTCCCAGCCTTACCTAGGACCCTGCACCCGGTGACCTCTTCTCCAGCCCCATTCCTTTTGAGCCAGGCATCTCTGATTTTATCAGAGCTCAGGCCTTGTGTAACCTCCAAGTTCATGGATCTCTCCTCAGAACCATGGCCATCAAGACAAAACTTACAAAACAGGGGTACAGAGAGGTTGATGGTAGTACTGTGTGCCCCTACACTTAAACTCTGTGGGCTGGGATTCTCTTCAGTACCGAGTTCCCACCCACCCGAGTCATGCCTTTGACTGGCCCCCTTCCTGCACTTGACCCCAACTGAAATATGTTTACACTAAGCTTCTCTTTCACTCTCAGAGTCATTTCCCTTGTTCCTCGTATCCACTTAACCACTCTGTACACTTCTAGTCTGGAAACCCTAGAACAATCTGAGATGCTCGAGTCTCTCTTCCTTTCCCTTCACCCAAGGTCCAGGTCTCCACAGCGCCACCACGGCAGCATCTGCAGGGTGCTCACTTCTGGCCGCTGGAACCCTTGCTAACCCTGCTGAGGTATCACTGAATTCCAGCTACATTCTGACCGTATCATTCCGGAGAGTCTGCAGGCAGGCCTAGCCATCAGAGTCAAAGCAAAAACCTTCAGCTACCACAGAAACAATTCATTGTCTGGACCTGGCCTCCCTCGCCTAAATCAACCTTCCTCAGTCCACAGAGCATCACAGTGATCACTTCTCCCAGGACAAACACCAGCTGCCACACCTCTGCCTCTGAACGTCTCTCTTTTATAAACAGAGTCTTGACTTCCATTCTTGACTTCCATTCATCTTCAATAACCTGAGAAGTGGCTTCCCACTGAAGAGGAATTCTTTGGATGCTTCTTTAGACCAAGGGATCCAGGACTGTCTCCTTAACAATTTCATACGGTTTGTGGATGCTTCCCTTTCAGTACTTATAATTTGAGAACTAGGGTTACGGCTCAATGGTAGAGCATCAGTCTAGAGTCTACATGGCCCAGAGAATATGATGCCGAGCACTTCAGAAAGCATTGCAATCTGCATTTTAACTATAGTGTACCTTTCCTGATGTGTCCTCTGTGAGGAAAGTATAGCGGCCATCTCATTTTATAGTTCTGGGCTGGACAGTGGCTAAGCCTTCTGTGTAATTCTTAAGGGCTGCTGTGTAGCTGAAAAATCCTTACTTTTTTTTTTAAACTTTCCCTTTCTTCCCCGCCCAGTTCTCTCCTGCACATGCTGCAGCATGCCGGTGGAGGAGGACCACCCACATCTTCTGGCAGGTATGTCTCTCCTTTCAGCACACAGCTTTGGGACTCAGGCTCAGGTCAGCCCTGGCAGCAAGTGCTTTTACCCACTGAGCCATCTTGCTGGCTCCGTACTAGATTCTAATACCCAACAATAGGTTGCCAAATGTCTAAGTCTCACATAAGTTTGGCAGCAATGTAGTAACATAAACAATTGGGGCTAATTCCATGACCTTGGTATATGACCTTCCTTGTCCCTAACACTATTCAGCATGTATCCAGGCAGCAGCTTCTGGGAGGCTGTGTAAAGGAGGCCCACTGGGCTTTCAGAGCTAGCACAAGGGTCTAAACCACCCAGGTACCTTTGATTTCAGGGTAGTAGAGAAAGGGTTTCGGTTCACTAGTTTCCAGGTCCGATTTTCTCCGAAGCTGAACAAACACGGAAGCTGGTTTTGTAATGTTGACATCCTTATACTTTGGCGTTTTGAAGACAATGGCAAACTGCAGGGAGCAAAAGACCCAAACATTAGTGTAGGACATTTGTTTTCTAGTGTCGGTGAGCATCAGGCACATTCTATACATGTCTATGTATACTCTGAGCTTAAATAAAGTGTGTGCAAACCCAGCACCTGGAGAAAGTTCCAGTTAGTACCTTATATCCACACTTATACTGCCCCCGTGAAAGTAAAACACAACAGCGTGCTGGCGGATCACATGACTCAGCCACTTCTCAGATCAGCCTCAAAAACATCCAGGATCACTGACAGCAGCACGAGAAGGAGTGGATGTGGAAGCAGATAGAACCAGGCCTGCCGCTGTCAGTACGCGACAGTCATGCTAAGTGAGGCTGTGTGGGTCACATGCTAGTCCTGGGTAGTGCTAGGAGCACACGGTGGCACATGCTGACAGTTCTCCCTGCCTCACCACATCCCACAAATGCACTAACTTGAGACCCTAGAGGGAGCGGCTGTTACTGTCTCAGACTTCCTGTGCATGTGAACACAGAAGTGTTCCTACATACACTGCAATCCATATCGATTGTTACAAATCTTTGCATTCTATTTTGAGGTCTCTGTTCATTCACAGAGCCTGCTTTTCTAGTAACTGTATGATGTTCCATTACATAGATACACCGCTATCTAATTAGTCATTTACTGGCTAACATTTGGGTTGTTGACAATTATTTGAAACACCATTTCTCAGTCACTGTCAGAGTGACTATTACTGTGGTGGCTCATGTCATCTGCTGGGAGACCCTGGTCATGTAACCAATCAGCCAGAGACATCGGCTAGTGAGGACAGCATCAGCTTCAGCCCTTCAGACTTCTCAGCCTCTATGTCAGAGTACTGGAAGAGCCATAAACATAGCACTGCTGTATGGATGTCAAAGACTTGTGATGGTTTCTTTATTAATATGTGGAAACTGAGCACTGACTTTCACCAAGGCAGAACGTGCATTAAAAAAAAAACAAGCCCGCAATAATAACCCACCTACCTGTCTATGAACATCCGTGGGGGAAAAGTCCCCAAATCCTTCCCAAACTCCCCCATTTTCCTCCTCTTCATAAAATCGAATCTGGATGTCATCTGCAAACAGGCATATTCAGGCATGTGAATGCAATGCGTGTAATGATGTTGATGAGCGTGTTAGCCAATGCAGCTAGCACACATCTCTACCTCATAGAAACGTAAACGTTTTGAAAGGCGTTGGTAGCAGAAGATCTGCACCATTCTTTACACACTACTCCACGAATGAGATCTACTATTTACTCCTAGTGGTGGATATTAGATTAACCCAATCAATTAAGCTTTGTTTTAGTCAACATATGAATTTCCCAGTTCTTTGTGCTTAAACCTTTCACTTCTGGGAAGTGCAAAGGCTGGCAGAGGAATAGCAGATCCTGCAGGTTTGACTCAACCCATCCAGAGATGTTCACTGGAACACTTGACATGAAGGTGCTTCCCACATGGCCGACTCTGGGGCCTGCTTTATGGCCATGAGCTTGTCCAGTGCTTGGAGCAGTCCTGAGGTGTAGCGGTCCTGATGCTGCCCACACTTTACAGAAGCATGTTTCTCAGAGGAGGCTAAGAGCCTATGGGACCCAGCCACCTCCATCAGGCTGAGGGATCTAAAACACTGATACCCCAGAGCCAAGACCATGGTTTGGTGACAAGTTACATTTCACTTTCTGGTAGCATCTTCTGTTAGGAAGTCTCCCAGTTCTCGGGACAAGGCGGTGAGGAGGTCCAGAGTATTCAAGTTTGGGGCTTAGCGTTCTAGAGATAGACTCCTCCTACAGTTAAGGACTGGTTCTAGGAATGTCATGCTGTATCTCTTCAAGGTGTGGTTTGTCATTTCTAGTTTTTTCTCCCTGGGCAAGGTCTGTTGAGCAAGGACTGGTGCCCAAGGAGGGGTTCTAAGTCCATGTTCTTAACCAGGCCACACACTCACTAGCATGGGTCCCCAGACCCTCAGGCATCCCTATCCCCAGAGGTTCATTAGGGACAGGGGTAAGAACACAATGTGGTCCAGCCACTGTAGCAGAATGAAACACAGTTCTCTAAGGCCTCTGATGCTAACACATTTCAGTGTAACGATAAAGATTAAAAATGAAGTACAGATAGTTTTGCCCACGGCACATGTTGCAAGGGGTCTGGAAATGTCTATGACTTTGGCTCGGTGGGTTGTATGTAGACTGATACCAGTGTCCTGCCATTAGTTTTATGTCAACTTGACACAAGCCAGAGTCACTTGGGAAGAGAGAATGGTCCCTACCAGACTGGTCTGTGGTGCATTTTTTCTTTTTATTGATAATTAATGCAGGAAGGCCCAACTCACTATGGGCAGTGCCACCACCCTTGGCCAGGCAGTCCTGAGTGTTGAAGCAGGCAGAACAAGCAAGGAGGACAAGCCAGTGGGCAGAGCTCCTCCTTGGCCTCTGCATGGATCCTGCCTGCAGGTTCCTGTTCTGTGTGGTGCCTTGACTTGCCTGGATGAGGCTCACAGTGTTTATCACAGCAACAGAGACTCTGGGGCAGCAGTCTAAGCAAGGTTGATTAAAACTAAAGAGTGTTTATTTGTGGTTTTAACTTAAAGCAAAGATCAGGAGAGTAACTATTACTCTAGGTTTTACTGATATTCCAATCTTGCAGTATCTAGTGATGGTAAACCTTAAGAACTTCCCAAAGTGGGAAATGATGGAAATGTGTTGAGGAAGGACTACCCTGTGTGTGTCACCCTTCTCCGTCCTGCCAGGCATCATGGTGACATGAGGAAGCTCTCTCCACACAGCTCAGAAAAAGAAGTAGAATCTGCAATTTTATGTTATGTAAAACTCAGATCTTAAGAGTTATGTTTAATAGCAGAATAGTACTCCCAGACTTGTGTCTCTAGCTCCATATGTAGCAGAAGATGGCCTAGTCGGTCATCATTGGGAAGAGAGGCCTCTTGGTACTGCAATCTTTATATGCCCCAATACAGGGGAACGCCAGGGCCAAGAAGTGGGAGTGGGTGGACAGGGGAGCAGAGAGGGGGGAGGGGGGAGGGGACTTTTGGAATAGCATTTGAAATGTAAATTAAGAAAATATTTAATAAAAAATGGAAGAAAAAAAAGAGTTATGTTAACTGAGTGTAGGGAACCAAGTTTATTAGGAATTGGCGCATTGAAAGCATCTTTGTATAATCACTTTCCTTTTACTTGTGTGAGAAACTGAACTCAGGCTTTACAGAAATAACATGCTTCACACTTGAGGCTGTTTTTTGAGACTCCCACAGCAAAAGGAGAACACCCCTGGTCCGCTGTTTCCAGAGAACTCTGACAACCACACTCTCCATCTGGAGACCAGGTGTGTACGTACCTTTCTGAACCTTGTCACAGAGAAGATAAATCTCTTCCCCTCCTGTCACACATCCTGCTGTTCTGTCCATTCTCACGATTTTCAGGTTGGATGCATTCGGGGCTTCTGTTCAAAGGGAGAAGAGATGCAAAGCCTGGCTTAGCATTAGCCTCACAAAGATTCCATGAAGGGGCTCACTCAAGACACAGATAGAGCAAGAAAGACTTCCAAGGTACTAGGAGCACTTCTTGGGTCTGGGCCACTCATGGTTCCCCAGAAAGGAGCAGGTCAGGAAGGGATGGTGGTACTTGCTTCTCTAGATGATAGCATTTGGCTTCTCTAACCCATAGGCTGATAAGGAAGGAATAAGCTGTCTGATGTTTCCAGATGAGTGGCTTGCTTCATGCTAACTTTATGTCATTTACAAAATTCTTAAAAATTTTAAGAAAATTACATTTTAAGCTACTATTTTTTTTTATATTCTTCAAAGAAAAGTGAAGATGTTCTGTGTCTTCCCCCCAATCTAAATTAGCATTTTTGTGTGCTTTGGGGCAAAGCTGCCCGTAGTAGTGAGTGGGGCAAAGCTTCCCCCTTTAAAAACTCCAACAGCTGTAGCTCAAGGGTCTCTGTTCAGTAAGAATCTTTTCCATTCAATAAACTTTTCACTTCCCTCACACTTGTTTAAATCAGACAAACCCATGCATGACTGGATGCTGAATATGGGGTTCCCTTGTGCATCATGTTCTATGACCATTCAATGAGGCCGCTGTACTTGCAGGGTTCTGAAACAGCTGTTTGTTAAGCCCAATGCATACCGAACAATAGAGCCACACCGTAAATTCTACAGGCTACTGGAAACCCTCCACATTCTATTATCTACAGTCCGAAAGACAATTGTGACATACTATTCATTTATTTAGTCACCCTGATGTTCCTGTCTTAATAAATGTATTTCTAACTGGGGATAAAGACAGACAAGAATAATACTTGTCTTCTATCAATTTTTCTTCAGTGCTGCCAGGCGCAAAAATTAGGGTAATTTTTTTTTTTGAGCACCAGCAATCTATCTTTACAGTCATGTGCTCATAGTAAGAAACTGGTGTTACATGTAAGGAGTCTAATGCACTCTGAGGTAAACATGTTACCTTGGCAGACATGTTCTTAAGATGCCTAACTGGATATTGACCTTATACCCTAGACTGCAGTATTAACTTTGTAGACAATAAACTAGAGGCTTAGTGTGACTAAGTCCCAGGCTGCGGGCCTCAGCCCTGGGGAGTAAGTAAGGCTGCCCTCCATGCTGCTAGATGAAGCTGCCCCATCTTGGGAGCGAGTACTCACTGCTGTCATAGATGGCGTCTGACACCACAGGCTCCAGTCTCCGAGTGAAGCTGCCGGTGCTGTCGGGGAGGAAGGCTGTGAACATGAGACGCACCACGCTCAGATCCATCTCCTTGGTCTGCTGCACAGCCGCCTGGCGGATGATCTCCTTCTCTCTGTCTAGGGTCACAGAGAACAGTCTGCTCATGCCCAGGCAGGTCAGAGTGTGAACATTTGACGGCAAATGTTCAGGAAGCCCAAACAAAGAACATGGCCTCAAAGATCAATTCTTTTCCTCTAGAAACATTCCTTAAAGACTTTCTTGGCATATACTCAGTGCTCATAGTGACAACTCCCTGAAAACATTTTCATCCTAAAACAAGCACTGTGACCATACGTAAGGCCCCTTCTCCCCTACTCATATCCACTCATCCCCTCCCTACCAACGGAGTACCTTCCTCTTACTTTCATATCCTATGCACGCATATGCAAAAAGTCTTATGTACATCTATATACCTAGGCTCTAGAAACGAGAGAGACGGTAGGTGGTGTTCATCTTCTTGGTTCTGACTTATTTCTCTTGATACAGAGATCTTCAGTTGCATACACTGCCCTGCAAATGTTTCTTTTCATTTTCTTTCTTTCTCTCTTTTTAAAATAAAGATTTTTATTTTATGTATGTGAGTATACTGTAGCTATCTTCAGACACAACAGAAGAAGGCATCAAATTCCATTACAGATGGTTGTGAGTCACCATGTGGTTGCTGGGATTTAAACTCAGGACCTCTGGAAGATAAGTCAGTGCTCTTAACCACTGAGCCATCTCTCCAGCCTGCCTTTCTCTCTCTCGCTTTCTTTCTTTCTTTCTTTCTTTCTTTCTTTCTTTCTTTCTTTCTTTCTTTCTTTCTTTCTTTCTTTTTCTTTCTTTCTTTTGGCTGAAAAAAACTCCATTACTCATATACTCATATATATCATGTTTTCTTAATCCATTATCTGCTACAGTGGCTGTTTGATGTAACTCTTGAATGTGGCTGCAATAAACACCTATGTGCAGGGAAATTTGTATGTTATAGTATGTTGATTTACAGTTTTACTTCACTTTATTCTGAATCTCCATTTTGATTTTCTTATTTATATACGTGCATTTGTTGGTCATAACACACACGTGTGTGTGTGTGTGTGTGTGTGTGTGTGTGTGTGTGTAGGGCAGAGGGCAACCTGAGGGGAGTGGTTCTCTCCTTCTACCACGTGGGTCCTGGAGACTGAATTCAGGCCAACAGGCTTTGTGTGGGTTACCTGCTGAGACATCTGCTACACACAGCTGGGGATGACCTTGAACTCATCTGGGAGTGTGGCTGTTTGTAGGGAGTGCTGGGAATCAAACCCAGGATTTCCTACACAAGAGGCAAGTACTGTACCTCATGAGCTCCTGGACTTGTTTTCTTAATGACTTCTGATGGGGGTGAGTGGGGACCTCAGAGCAACTTTAAATACTAAGGGTGTGAAGCATGCTTTCACATTTGTTGGCTGTTGGCACTCATTGTTGGAGAACCCTCTCTTTCTCCTGAGCGCATTTATTTACTGGGTTGTTTGGTTTTTGGAATTTAATTTTTGGAATATATATATATATATATATATATATATATATATATATATATATATATATATATAATATATAATTTTTATATTATATATATATATATATATATATATATATATATATATATATATATATATATAAAAATCTAGATACTAATCTGTCAGTGACATAGCTAGCAACAATTCCTTCCCCCACTGAAGACTGTCATCTCTGCAACTCAGGAAACTGTTTCCTCTGCTGAGGAGAAGCCTTTTAATCTCAGTTGCCAGTTCTCGATTTTATTTCCTGAGTTGCTGGAGCCCTTTTTGGAAAGTCCTTGCCTACATCACGAAGCGTTTTCTGCATGTTTTCCTTTAGCCATTGCAGACCTTTTACATTAAGATCTCTGCTCCGTGTTGAATTGATTGGTATGGTAGGAGCCAGGGAGCTCGTTTCCTTCCTTATATGTGCTATTCAGTTCCCCGGCATCACTCCTTTTCCAGCCCATCTTTTCTCTAATGCACATTCTGGCATCTTTCTTGGGTATCAGGTGGCTACATTGTGTCCATTTCTGACTCTCCTCTTTTGCTGATTTACACGTCTGTTTTGATGCCACTTCCATACTTTTTTTGTTACCATGGCTCTGCAGTGTGACCTGGAATCAGCAGCTATGCTACCTCTGATATCAGTAGCTGTGATACCTCTAAAATATTTATTATCCTATAGCTTTGGCTATCTGAGACCTTTTGTGGTTCCAAGTTAACTTCATTTTCTAGGAGGAACAGAATTGGGACTGTGGATTGCATTCAATCTACAGGCCACACGTGGTAATACTTTTGAGGTAGTAACTCTGTCGACTCCCAGGAACATGGGAGGCCTTTCCATCGTTGACGGACATCTGTTTCTTCCATGTCTTAACATTTTCATTGTAAAGGACTTTTCTCATGGTTAATTTATTGCCAGGAATTTTATTTGCTCATGTTGAAGCCTTTGGGGACACCTGTAACTGTGCTCGGCTGTTGCCTTTGCGATTTCTTTCTCGACACGCTCACTATTGATATAGGAAAACCACAGGGTCTGTGTGGTGATTATGCACCCTGATCCTTGATCAGAGCTAAGTCTCTTCAGTGCAGCCGTGGGAGTCTTGTGTGTACAGTTATATTGTCTGTGGATAGGGCTGTTTGATCTCTTCCTTTCCCATTTGTATACTTTTCATTTCATTCTCTTGTCTCGTCACTTTAGCTATGTTTTCAAGCACTATGTTGAGTAAGAGTGGAGAAAGGGACACCCTATATTCTTCTAGGAAATGTTTTCGGTTCTTCTCCTTTAGCATATGAGGTGCAGTTCTCTTACTTTGATTTGTTTTTAAATCATAAAGGGACATTGTTCTTTGCCCAAAGCCTTTTGCTCTATTTGGATTACATGTAATTTCTGCTCTCAGGTCTGCTTTCACCCTTCCGTGCATTGGTTTTCATATGCTGAACATTCTTTGTTCTACAAATGAAGCCAACCTGATCATATCTTTTTAATGTGTTGGTGAATTGGGTTTGTATTATTTTATTGGGAATGTATGAATTGGCTTATCCTTTTCTTTCTTTCTTTTCTTTTTTTTTTTTCTGTTCTACTTTTATCTGGTTTGGGTATAAAAGTAATACTGGCTTTGGAAAATAAGTTTGGTGATATTCTTCCCCTTTCTACTTTATGGGACAGTTTAAGGAGAATTTATATTATCTCTTTGAATATCTGGCAGAATTCAGCCATGATTCCATTTGGGACAGGGCATTTTTCAGCTGGGAGACATTTTATTGCTTGTCTTAGGTCTGTGTAAGTTGTTTATATCTTCTTAGTTTAACACTGGCAGGTCAGATGTACCTGTGAACTTCTCCTTTTCTGTGAGATGTTCTAATTTATTGCAATACATGTTTTCAAAGCATGCCCTAATGATTCTTTGGGTTTACCATTACCTCTGGTAATGTTTCCTTGATTTTCACCTTTAATTTTAATGACTGAGTCTTCTTTTTCCTTTTGGTTACTTTGGCATGAAATTCTTTAAACCATTAGTAAAATTTTGCACAATGGTCTTATTAAATTGCCTAAAAAAACCATCAAAGGTAACCTGCATTTTCTCTGGAGTATTGTAAATACTGTCTTCTCTCATGCTCACCTGTCTACTCTCCCACGCTTGTTAAGAGTTAAGGCACTGAAACTGTTTATCAGGTTTAGGAGTTCTCTGGTGGAATTTTTAGGGTCACTTATATATACTATCATATTATCTGCAAATAGTGATATTTTGACTTCTTCCTTTCCAATTTGTATCCCCTTGATCTCCTTTTGTTGTCTAATTGCTCTGGCTAGGACTTCAAGTACTATATTGAATAGGTAGGGAGAAAGTGGGCAGCCTTGTCTAGTCCCTAATTTTAGTGGGATTGCTACAAGTTTTTCTCCATTTAGTTTGATGTTGGCTACTGGTTTGCTGTATATTGCTTTTATTATGATTAGGTATGGGCCTTGAATTCCTGATCTTTCTAAGACTTTTATCATGAAGGGGTGTTAGATTTTGTCAAATGCTTTCTCAGCATTTAACGAGATGATCATGTGGTTTTTGTCTTTGAGTTTGTTTATATAGTGATTACATTGATGGAAGGAAGACCAAAGGGTGAATACTTCGTCCCTTCTTAGAATGGGGAACAAAATACCCATGTAAGGAGTTACAGAGACAAAGTTTGGAGCTGAGACAGAAGGAAGGACCATGCAGAGACTGCCCCATCTGGGGATCCATCCCATAAACAACAACCAAACACAGACACTATGGCATACATTGCAGATGTCAGCAAGATTTTGCTGACATGACCCTGATATAGCGGACTCTTGTGAGGCTATGCCAGTGTCTGGCAAGTACAGAAGTGGATGCTCACAGTCATCTATTGGATGGAACACAGGGCCCCCAATGGAGGAGGTAGAGAAAGTAAACAACAAGTGGAAGGGGTCTGTAACCCTATAGGAGGAACAGCAATATGAAATAACCAGTACCCCCAGAGCTTGTGTCTCTAGCTGCATATATAGCAGAAGATGACCTAATTGGCCATCATTGGGAGGAGAGGCCTTTGGTCTTGCAAAGATTATATGCCCCAATACAGGGGAATGCCAGGGCCAGGAAGTGGGAATGGGTGGGTTGGGGAGCAGGGCAGGGGAGGGTATAGGGGACTTTCGGGATAGTATTTGAATTGTAAATGAAGAAAATATCTAATAAAAAATTGTTTAAATTAAAAAAAAAGGAATGATCTCGCACTCCTGCCATCTCTACTTCAGTGTTATAAGTGCCAAGATTATAAGCAGGTATCATCATTTCTGAATTCACATACTTCCTATTCAATCACTAAAATCTTATGACAATAAATTGAAATTTTTTGATCATTAGTCTTTGAATATGATCAAATAGATTCATACATTAGGCTATACAAGTCATCATCTTAAAAAAAAAAAAAGAGTTAAGGCACACCCAGAATGTGAGGGAGTACAGGGCAATGCCCTTCTCTGCACCACCGGCCGCGCAGACAAAGGTGAGAACAAGTATGCAGAGTCTTTGTGTGTGGGCTCCACTTCTCCAGGGTGTCCAGCACAGAAAGGAAAGACCCGGATGCACTGAGCCCCTTCCCTCTGATAGACTGACACGATGATGGTTGCAGCCATCTCGGAACACAGAAGCCTTAATTAAGGCTGGGTCAGCTGGCTCACCTGTGAGTTGTCGGTCTCCTCCACCTTCTGCTTGTAGATAGGCAAGGTCAGAATGCACCAGAAGTCCAGGATTATAGCCCCTAACACACGCCTCTGTCATCCGTGCTTCCAGTGTTTCAAATACCTTTTTCTTAGTCACATGAAGTATTCCCAGGTTTGCAAAGCTGGAGAAAATCAGTGAGAGTAGCAGCAAAAAGAACCAGAAGTTAGTCAGGCCATGGCTGGAGAGTGGGCTTCAGTTCAGTAGAGAGCACTTGGAAAAAAGTATACAAGCACTCAGCATCTTACACAAACCCGAGTTAGATGAACACCAGAATTCAGGACTTTATGAGAGTAATATATGGCATATGCTGTATATCACTAAACACTATTGGCAGGGCTGGGGTGCACGATGTACTCAGCTCATTAACATTTCTGCAGAGAGGCCTATAACCAGACTCATCACATGTGAGTCAGGCCAGGTTAAATTGGGTTACTAAAAGAGTTGGAGGAAAGCTTGAATCACCTTAGTTCTCAGAACATATTAGATGTCAAATCAGGAGCCATAGAATATGGGTACACTTGTACATATGCTTTATTAGGGAAGGCTCGTGTGCTCTCACATAATGTACATGCTAGCATACACGATGACAGATTTCACAGTGTAACTTAGAGAGAAACATATGTAAACAAGAAAAAGAAGACAGGTCTGGGAGGGGTGAGAGGGTAGGAGAGCCAGACAGGGAGAACCCTGACGGGACTCTGAGCTCACAGCTGAGCCAGTCCTGAGGGAGGTCAGAGGAGGAAGTGGATTCTGAATATCACAGCTGCAGACAGGGTGAATATGAAGACCCCATGGCAGGGCCACTCTGGTGAGTGTGAAGACCCTATGACAGGACCTCTCTGGTGAGTGTGAAGACCCCACGGCAGGACCACTCTGCTGTTTTCGACAGTGGCAGAAAGGTGGCACATGGGCTGAGGGTAAGGAGCAGAGTCAGAGGGGAGAGATGAACTCAAAGAGAAAAGTGCAGGCCCGGGTCTCTCAGAGCCATATAGGTGTTTGTAAGGACTTTTACTCTAAAAGTAAAATAAATATTAGTAGAAGGAAGAAAAAGGTCAGTGAGCTGGCTATGTCAGTAAGAACGCTTGTTGCCAAGCTTGGTGGCATGAGTTCAACCCCTAGAACCCACGTAGGAGGGGGAGAGAAGCAGCTCCCACAAGTTGTTCTCTGGGCTTTGACACACACACACACACACACACACACACACACACACACACACACACACACACAGAGAGAGAGAGAGAGAGAGAGAGAGAGAGAACAGATAGCCTCCCCCCTGATAAACACACAGACAGAAAGATACAGGCAGACAAGCAGAAACATACACACAAGTATGCTAAATGTAATATAAAATTACAATAAAAGATATACGACAACTTGCCTGCACACATGGGAACAAGCTACTGTGTGCAAAGGTCATATAAACTGGAGAAAGGGAAGAGAAGAGGTGAAGGCAGGAGAAAACATACACACAGAGAAGTCAACCTGCTGTATTTCCACAGCTCCTTCAGGACAGAGAACTCCAGGTCTAGAACGCAGGCTGACATGTGGGTCCTCAGCAGGTGCTTGCTGACTACAGGAAAGCTCGAACGGAGGGAACATCCTAAACAATATGCACCCAACCTGCTAATGTGCTTGGAGGTCCAGGCAGGCCTCCAGAAGCAACAGCTCTTGTGTCTGCCCCTTTGGGTCTCACTCTTGTACAGACCGCTCCCCCGCTAGGAGCCCAGGCTCATCTCCTGGGAACATCAGTGACCATCACCTCAGCTGCACTTCTTACAGGTAACCTAGTTTCACATCTGGAGAAAGGCATCATGCTTATTTATTATATGAATCATGAAGGAAGGGTTTACCCTAGTAAACTATACACCAGTGTTCCACCACAGGCCATGGTGGAGTAATATAGACCTAGACTGTCCCTCTAGAATTAAATCACCGAAACACATGAGAAAACGATTGTCATGCTCTGGGGAATAGGTGACACAGAACAGCCACCCTAGAAAAACAATAGAGAGTTACTCTTACAATTACCTGGCTTACTGCTCAGGATGCAGGATGGGAAGGGGACCCAAGCAGCTAGCCAGCGTTCTGCATTTGCCAGGGCTTGAGGTTAAGAAGACTAGGATTTATAGCCAGAGCATCACAGATTTTCAAAAGTCCAAAGGAAACCTTAGGTGGTCATTGACATTTGTGAGAAAGCCCTGTTAGGCCAAGGGAAAGAGCTACTGTTCTCATAAACCATACAGAGAAGGAACAAGAAGCCTTAAAATATATGAAGCACCAGATTGACTATTCAGAAGGTATTCTGTTAGTCACTGTGCCAACTCAACCCTAGTCTGAAAGAGAGAAAATGACAGAGAACAGGAACGGGGAGCCAGGGCAGGGACAGAAAGGTAAGTGGACAGAAAATTTAACAGTTGAAAAGCTTTAAGATTTAATAAGAAATGAAGACCCAAAGATCTAAGACTACCAAGAAGCTCAAGCTTAAAAAGAAAGCTACCCTCGAACCCACCAAAACTCACACTGCTTGCAGCTAGTGCTAAAGAGAAGTCAAGACACTGCTAGAGAAACCATCCCACACTGCGTACAGCAGAGCCGGGGCAGACCCGCAGGGAGCTCTTGCTGGAAACAGGTCAAGTCCTGAGACGGTGAATCAACATAAAACCAGCACATGAGAGAACATATTGTCAGCTTAGAATCCTCTGCTCTTCAAAAAGCACCTTTGAACAGAGAAGGTGAAGGGAAGACAATCAGACATAAAACCAAAGAGAACTCATCATCCTCAGATCAGCAACGTGGGGAAGTGACGCAGGCTGAAGAGGAGATACTAGATAGAAGTGATGCAGGCCAGAGAGGAGATACCAGATAGAAATTTTGACCTATGAAATCTACGAAGAGCAATGCAGATTCCAATGTGTCTAAATAGAAGATTCAAGTCCCCTAATTTATACAACTTAATTAAAAGTGATTTTTCTGTCTAGGGAAATAACCCCACAAAGCAAACGTATTGTGGAATTTTTAATGTATGCAGATGTAAACTCTATGATGTGACAGCACGAGGCCTACATATGGCACAAAACATCTCCTTAGAGTGACGCCATGCGCAGTGCATTATTATCAGCCAAGGTGGAGTTGGAGAGGAAATGGCATTACCAAGGATGGAAGGGGATTATTTTGTAGTAACAGGAATATCAACTCATCAAGAAAGTTTAAGAACCCTAACTATTTATGCTCCTGGTACAAGAGAGCGAGCGCCATGTTATAGGAAGTAGACATCTTACAACAATGAAAGGAAGAAACAGACATATCTATAAATGCATTTGCCATTTCGACATCCCTCTCTTGGCCATGTAAATAACTAACAGACAAAAAGCAGTAAGGACATAAGACTAGACTAGCACTCTGACTGGACCCAACTGACATTTACAGACCATCTACTCTACCAGACAACAGTGAGCACGCTTTTTAAAATAACAGTGGTTGTTTTCTTAAAAACATTTCAATACATTTAAAATGATACCAATTATATAAAATATCCTCCAACCATAGTACAATTAGATATCAATAGCCAAAAGATATCCATGTATAAGAATGGATTTAATTAAGTTTGAAAATGTAACACTTCTTTGTTGGTGCTGCCTTATGGGCACAATAGTAGCTCATTATGATATTCTTTCACTTCAAAAACGTTTGAAATTTTTACAACAAAATGTCAAAGAAAATGAGAGTAGATTGTTATTATCATTAGAATATGAGCACATAAGGAACACACAATGCTTCAGCCACTTTGGAAAAGGACTTGGCACATTCTTGTGAATATCATTTTTGTAGCTTGTGTCTTTGCCATTCTGTTCCTCAATATTTACCCAAGAGAAATGAAAACTTATGCTCACAAGCAAAGTGCCTTATCTTCAATACCTGGAGAGAAAGCAGATGTCCATGAACAGACAAATGGATAATAAATACACTGTGGGCATCAGTACAATGCCAGGCCATAGTGACTGAAAGGAAGCAGGAAGGATGCATGGACCAGCACCATGCAGGCCTTCTGTGTATGGTGCTGAGCGAAAGGCTTTAAAGGGCTCTGGCTGTATGACTCTGTGGTATGCAATTCTGAAAAAGCAAAACCACAGTTAAAGAAACTCATCTGTATTTGTGAAGTGGACTGCATGAGTTGTCTATAAAGAGGCACTAGGAGAGTCTGGTCTTAGGAGCCACTGCATACTTAACAGGAGTAGCCATGTGATTATCAAAATTCACAGAAATGATCAGTGGAGAGGAGGAGTGTTGCAGCAATGACATTTTAAAAATAGAAAGGCCACACCCACTAATAAAGGGGCTGAAACCACAACCTTGCTTCTTCCTCTCATATGCACAACATGGGAGTCTTTAACTAGCAACATCAGCGTTGTTTTAGAATTTAATAAAAGTCTGGGGCTCCATCCAAACCTACGGAATCAGAACTTTTCAAAAAAACCCTTCAGTTCACTCTGAGGAACGCGGAAGCCGGAGAGCCTGGCTTCACACTGCTCTGTGAAATCACACTCTCTGGGATGGAGGCTGACATCAGTTTTATATGAAGTGACCCAGGCTGACTCAAACCTGTAGCCACCCATAAACATGCTGCAGTAGGCCAGATGTTTCATCATCATCATCTGGAAGCTGTTGCTCAAATTTTGATGTGTCTAACACTGGGTTGGGGCTCACAAGTGGCCCCTCTTTGGCCTTTGTTGTTTCAAGGCTCAGACCTTGATTTCAGTGTTCAAAAGCAGCTCTTGTCTCACAGCGCATACACCAACTTGGTACGGCACACCTCAAACCTAAGTCCTTATTTGTCCAGTCTTTTCTAGGCAGGGCCTCTTCTGGGGGCTAGTGCTTAGCTACACAAAACGACCAATCTCAATTAGACTGGATCTGTACAACAGTAATTTAATGTAGCAGATCTACTGAGGGAGCCCAAAGGCTCACTCACCTGTGTGTTCTTTTATCTACATATCATCTAGGGCAATAGCTCTCAGCCTGCCTCATGCTTCCACCCTTAACACAGGTCCTCATGCTGTGGTGACCTCCAACCGTAAAATTATTTCATTGCTGCTTCATAACTGTAATTTTGCCACTGTTATAAATCTTAATATAAATCTCTGTGTTTTTCTGTGGTCATAGGCATGCTCTGTGAAAAGACCATTTGACACCCGAAGGGGTTGCGACTGACAAGTTGAGAATCTCTGCTCTCCTGCTTACCAATTGCAATACGCTACCTAAATTAGTTGGGAGGGGGAAAGAAAAAGAACTGTACATCTCTTTCAATCAAGGTTGCCAGGAAGCAAACAAGGTGTGGTGACTTTTGGTGGATGTGGCAGACAGCAAAGCAGAAATGCAGACATTTTCCACTGAACAAAAAATTTCGGAAAACTAGAGTGTTGCTAAAAATATTAACATTCTAGGTCAAAATAAAATGCCAAACAGGATTATTATTATTTTTTATTAAGAAAGACAGTGAAGTCTAACTAACTAAGAGACAAGAGGTCTAATGAAAGCTACCTGAAGTTAATGACTCTATATTAAAACAATAAAATCCATAATCAAACCCCAAGACATGATAGTTCTTATACTGATAAAATAAGTTGGAAAAATAGAAACTAAACTTATTAAGAATTCAAACAGAGAAGAAAGTGTGAAAGACACTGAAAACAAAGGGGATACATTGGTTTTTGATGTGTTCAAAGCTTGGTCTTCTTGGGGTCATTTTTACATATGTTGATATTTTGGACTGGTGCCTTGTTTGTGAATCTATATTCAGTCTAATCTGTAGTATTGGAAAATGTTATCTTCGTTCTATTTCTAGTATTGACAAGTCTAAGAAACACCTTTGGCTGCCTTCCTAAACTTCTCGCCTACAAGTCAGAACTAAATAACCGATGTCATACCACGGGAAGATACTGACAAGTTTACTCATGCTGTTTTATAACATTAGCTAATGTGGGCTTGGTCTAGAGGGTTAAAGACACAGAGGGGCTGGAGATAGATAGAGCCTGTGTCTTTCTGATTTTGTAAGGAAAGGAATTCAGGTCATTAGAAAGTCGTGCAACGTGTCCCCCTCTCTTCTTCTGTGCAGTGACAGAAGCACACAGGAGCTCTGACTTCCACGCTGCTGCTTTTCCATCCAAGAGAAACAGAAGAAAAAGCAAAAGATGTAGGTCCGTCTTAGAACCTCATAGACATGGAGACTGGGAATCATGAAGGAAATGGTGTCTTTGGGGGAAATACCATGAGAATCCTCTCAGCTAAATACCAAACGGAAAAGCGACTGCAGACATTCTCCAGTGAGAGATTCTTGTGTGGGAAAAGCTACTGCAGCTATCCGCTATCACTCAGGAGGCATCTCCTTGACGGCATTTCTCCGAGAAAGTTTCCTAACCTTAGAAAATCCCACCCAGCTATGACTAGATCAAACCACAGGGAGCACATTCAGGAATTGGATGTCGAAAATGTTTGCTAAATCAATGAGTAATGCACACTCCCAACTCTAGAGCTGCGTGCCCCACTACACTAAAAGACACTGACGGACCTCCCCGCTCTGCTTACAGATACTGAATTTACCTCCATTGCTGCAGCCTAGGTTCCAGCATAAACAGCCATTAGTGTTTTTAGTGGCGGAGGTGGTCAGGGGAGAGCAACCCAAGGCCTTGTGCCCGCTAGGCAGGCCCTCTACCCCAGAGCAGCAGACACAGCCACTGTTAGTTTCTTCTAAATCACGAAAGATTATTAAACTCAACAGAAAAGCAACACTCTGCAAGCTTTATTAATAATAATTTTTTTTTCAAGACAGGGTTTCTCTGTGTAGCCCTGGATGTCCTGGAACTCACTCTGTAGACCAGGCTGGCCTCAGACTCACAGATGCTCCTGCCTCTGCCTCCCGAGTGCTGAGACGAAAGGTGTGCGCCGCTGTGCTTTGCCTTTTCCTCTTTTTATTTTATTTATCAGTTTGGTTTTTTTTTTTTCTTTTTTCAAGACAGGGTTTCTCTGTATATAGCCCTGGCTGTCCTGGAACTCACTTTGAAGACCAGACTGTCCTCTGCCTCCGAGTGCTGGGATTAAAGGTGTGCGCCACCACACCCGGCTTTATCAGTTTGGTTTTTTAACACCTGGATTTTCATGTGGGTGCTGGAGTTCTGAACTCAGGCCCTGAAGTTTGCATTGCAAATACTTTACCCACTGACCTGTCTCCCCAGCTCTTACCCTTTTGTCTTTAAAAATATTTTAGTTACCTTTTTAAAAAATTTTATTACTGTGTGTGTGCACACACACACACACACACACACACACACACACACGTGTACTTATACCTTTGTTGCATGAGGAGGTCAGAGGATAATTTGTGGAAGTTGGTTCTCTCCTGCCATGTGGGTTACAGGAGTTGGACTCAGGCTGTCAGGTTTGGTGGAAAGTGCACTTACCCACTGAGCCATCCCCTTTGCTTTTTAAGAATCCGGAAAATAGGAGTTATCTGTATTTGAGATGACTGAATGTTTACATCATTTTTTTCTGTTTAAGTTACTACATTGTCTGCACTTTTAGTGTTTCAGGATAATGAAATATAAAACCTTAGCATAATGAGTGCCTTTATTTTGTGTGTGTGAATGCAACTGTCTATGTGCTGTGTAGTGCGTGGAGAGGTCTGAGGAGAACTTCAGGTTTGAGATGGGATCTGTTCGGTGTTTGTTCACCACACCAGGCAAGCTAGTGCATGAGATTCCAGAGTCTCCTATCTTTGCCTCCTGCTACCCTGCAGGAGCTGGGAGTATAAATGATCTGCAAAGGGCTGCTATGAGAGGCCAGGGGGCTTGAACTTGGGTCATCACACTTGCAAACTAAACTCATCCACCCTCAGCCCATAATTATGTCTTAGTAAATATTTTTTTGTGATTCTTTTGAAGTAAAATTACTTCTATAAAATTTCATTCACTAAAAATTGTTCTATTTGACTGACCTTGAAAGAGTACACTAATTTCGACTTATGTTCCAGATCAAATGAACGCCCAAACCAATTCGCATTTCTTGGTTACTTAAAAAGCACACATTTTATAAGTAGCACAGAATTGAAACAATATTTACTTATCTGCTTCATGTCCCAAATGTTCCCACTAGAACTCTATTAAAGGAATCCAAACAGGCAAAAATCAGAGCTGTGTGTGGTGGTACATATCTCTAATCCCAGTACCTAAACACTTGGGAGGCAGAGACAGCAGGATCTATGTGAGTTCAAGGTAAGCTTAAACTATAGTGGGGATGCTGTTTCAAAGAAGCAAAAAGCATCTCCATGGTAAAACCATTTCTATATAGTTAAGGTAGTTGTTTCCTTCTTTTCTTCATCTTTAATTCCAGGAGAAGAAAAATATTATTGAAAGTGGCACAAAGGCTTCTTAGGTCAAGGGCTTATAATTATAACATTGTCCAAACCCATCGTTGAGAGGCCAAGACTACAGATGCAAGGATGGTCTCAGGCAGGACAGATTTCTGGTCACCTCTATTTCCTTAGCAGTTCAAAGGAGAGGACACACATTCTCCTGTCTTTATACGCTTGCGTTTGTGTGAGACCCTCTCAGGCCTTGCACGGGTCCACAATGAAAGGGGCTTGTGGATTTCACATCCTCGTGTTCCTGCTCCCTCCATACCATGCACCCCACTTACCCAACCACCATGTCCTTGGGTCCTGCTGTTACGGTGCAGATCCCGTCCTCACAGTGCTTGCCCACCAGGCTGTGGGCGTGCAGGTGGATGTTTTTTCCATTTGTGACCAACTGAACGATAACCTTTGCAGGCCCCACATAGTTGCAAATCTATATGAGAAGCACATTTACAACAGTTAGTATATCTGACCTGACTGTAACATGGAACCAATCAGTAGAAATATAACATTTTGCAGATGGATACATATTTGACTATAGCTCAACTTAAAAAATATACAATGAACACATGACAGGATGGAAAAAATCAAAATGTTAGTGGGGGTTGTTTATATATCCAGGAAACAAGTCGCTGAAAACAGAGTATGCCTCATTAGATAGGACTGTCACACGAGTCCTTATGTAGGCCCCCCTTACTAACCAACACTATTTCTTCTCTGAAAACTTGTCATGATTTTCAGTGATGAAAACTGGGCAAACCATGCACGAGGAGGGAACGGGTGACTGATGAAGTAAGAGAGACAAACAAAGACTGAGTCCTAACTCCTTTCCATGAGGTTAGGCCAGAAAGGTAGTCTTGTTCAGGGGCTTGGCTCTGAAGGCTGTTTTTAATGACTTAAGCCCATGGCTTGGTCCACATCACCTAATAGGACACCCACTAGCCTTTAGTAGTTTCCCTAGGCATGGGCGCTGACATTTATACTATATATTTTCAGGTATCTATGAGTTTCTTAAATAAAAAAAAAGCAAACTTTCTGACTGAAAATTTGTAGGTTTCACATTTGGTTGTTTAGCTCTTGTTTTACAAAGTTAAGTTTTCCATGTGAGACAATCATTTCACTTGTGTTTTTTTTTAAAGATTTATTTTATTTATTATATGTAAGTACACTGTAGCTGTCTTCAGACACTCCAGAAGAGGGCGCCAGATCTCGTTACGGATGGTTGTGAGCCACCATGTGGATGCTAGGATTTGAACTTATCACCTTCGGAAGAGCAATCGGGTGCTCTTACCCTCTGAGCCATCTCACCAGCCCCTCACTTGTATATTTTTAACGTGTAAGAACAGCAATGGACAGGACAGGAGAGAGGGGATGACAAAGTCCTTCTTGTATAGTTGACTATCCCGACCTCTACAGTATAGAACTTTTCCTCAAGAAGGCCCAACATGAGAACCACACCATGGAAATCACACCATGAGAATCACACCATGAGAAGTGCAGGGGTATTATTCACCTCTGAATTCTATTAAGTCAGAACCTGCCATAAATCCTGCCTGTTGTTAGAAATGCATGAGGTGCATCGTCTCTCTGGATAAATTTCAATGTGAAAGGGAGGAGCCTGCATCTGTAACAAGGCTTCGTGTAAAGACACACAGCTTTCCTCAGCCTGCTCACTTCTAACATCATTACTATCCAGACTCCCCTGAGGCAGGGCTCTGCAGAGTTTCCTCTCAATATGGATTTTCTCCAATGTAACCTTTGACTGTCAGAGCCGGGAAGCTGATCACCTCTAGTGTAACTCCCCAGAGAATATGGAGAAGAGATACTATTGCCCTGAATAACGGTCTCCCTTCTGGCCAGTGAGTCAGCTGTCTAGACTCCCCAAGGAGGCCTGCCATGTCTGAGTCCTGATACAACATTATAATGGGTTGCTACTGAACCCATCCCCAAACTCATGAGATGTTTTGAACCTAGAAATGTAATCCAGTGATGGTGTCTGGAAGTGGATCTTTAGGAGGTGAAGTCAAATACACTATAAGAGCCAGCCCTCATCTACGGAGCTGTGAGTTATACAAAGAGGAAGAGATACTTAAGCCAAGATGGCCTCTCTTGTTACATAATTTCTTGTTTTGTCCTGGGCTGCAAAGTTCCCGTCAGATGTGGCTGACCAACAACCCGAAGCCTCCCAGGCTTCAAACCCCAGGCCACACAAACTTTAATTCTGTGTAATCGGCTTGTCAGCCAACACAACATAAAACAGACCAGGGCATACTTCTTCCAGAGGGGCCAGGCCATCAGCAGGACTGCCTTCCCATAGTTACAGAGCGACCTAATTCAGAGGGAAGTTTTGCGCTAACTTTAACCTTGACTGTCCCAAAGCATGAATCACTTTCTTAGGCACAGAACTTAAAAACTCTCTCTGACATTTAAATGGAGTGAAGTTAGCAAGTAGTCTTTCTTCACAGGCCAAACACTTTCCCATTTAAGTGTAGGACAAGGAATGCTGAGTTCTGGTTTTGTTCCAAGGCCGAGGCTCTTCCTACACAGTCCCTGGATGGCTGATTCCAGCTCTGGATGGCTGATCGCATCAGTCTGCTTATGATCAGCAGAGGCATCGAGTCACATGATCTCACTTTTAACTGACAGTGTGCACAAGGACGCAGCACAGAAAGGTGCGAGGAAGCGCTTCACTTGGGTGAAATCAGGCAGGCTTTCCACTTAAGCAGAAAGACCTCATGGAGGAAGGCCAGACATGTTGGAATCCTCGCCTTCTGAAGCTACGGTGACAGGCTTGTTAGTCACTGGCACTGACGGAAAGAGGTGGGGGTGCATTCAAAAAGCACTCACTTGTTTTTCTTACTACTAACTTCATGGTTGAAGGGTGGCAAGAATGAGGAACTGGGAGGACTCTGAGGTGAGGGACCTGAAAGTTCTGTCAGCGACTAATGTGCTGTTGGATCCATCTGAAAGAGTGCAGTCGGGATGGTAGCCTTTGGTTTTTACATAGACCACAGAACGAAAACAGGGAGGGCCGTGGGCTTTCTGTACTTTCCAAGATACCATCTGAGAGAGAGAGAGAAAGCCTTAAGTGTGGGGACAGCTGTGCGGCACAGGCAAACCTTGACAACGATTTCTTGGAACCATCATTTATCATGCCATAGTAGCCAAGAGGTATTCAACACCAATGCAGAAACTTATTCTGGGAAGGGAGTGGAAGTATTACGTCTCCAAAGAACAGTCTCTTGAAGATAAAGTTTACAGAGGGCAACTGTCTAATAGGAAGGTCTTTCTGAGAGTAGAATCTGAACAGAGACAATTAAATACAGCGTAAGCACTCAAGCACAGGTAAGAAGCCAAAGGAGCCACCCTGCATGGTCAGATGCTCAGAATGGTAAGAGTGTGGACGTCAGAGTCAGGCTAGGCTGGCTGGGGGCGAGGGGCAGTTCCGGTCTGTGTGACCTTGCTTGGTCTCTTCACCTGTTCAGTGAGACAATAATGTTCAAGGGGCTGTGGTGAGGAATATATACATCCGAGCATACAAACACTTCACAACAGTCCTCAGCAGAGGAGAGGACAACCTTCGGGGCGATCTCAGACTGCCGGATACTCCCTCACTTCACTTAGAGGGCCTTGGGTAACACACCTGCCCAAGATGATGTTTAATAGGTCCATTTGAAAGCAAGTGGCTGGAAGATACTTGGCCCACATCTATTCCAAGGGGAAGTTGTTTTTTTTCCTACATTGTAGTGTTTTGTTAGTTTCCTGTAAATACATTTATTTTCTTTCTTTTGCTGTGTTTTATTTGTCTACAAAGCCCTATGTTATTCTAGTGTCAGCTGCCCTTCTTGGGGACAATCAGACTTCCTTGGCCTTCCCTGATGAAGGAAAACTCTTCTAGAATTCTGGGTCCGTAGGTCAGAGCTACTTTTAGAATAAGAACTAAAAGTCATGGGCTCAGGTATGGCCCTCTTAGTCAGCCACATACTTGCACCTCAGATAGCCCTGACCTACTGTGGAAGGTATATGCTGCTTCCTCAGAGGGCTTACAAAAGATGAGTGGCCTAGAACGTCCTCAGAATCAGAGTTTCAAAAGCCAGGCTGCTCTCCGGGCGAATCTGGCTAACGTACTCTGACAGAAAGCTGAAGCAGCATAAATGTAAGACATCACACCTAAAATCATTCTCTTCTGCTGACTTTTCTTCGGAACATCCATCCTCAGGTTTCTAACAGGGCCCAGCTCTGCCTGTAAACCCAACTTTGCTCTATACCACAGCAGGCCATGGTTAGGTTAAGATCTCTCAAAGCCAGGCTCAGATCCCCCAGCTGTCGGGGAGTGACATGTGCCAGCTTCTCCTCTTTCAAAAATCAAATTAATGGCGAAGTATCACAGGACTGTTTTAAGATTAAATGAGTTAAGACAACACTTGGTTCCTGATGATATCAACAATTCCAGAAATAACTGCCTCTCGTCTAGCCCATTATTTCACTGAGTACTAAAGTTTACCAGTTTAATTTGCAGAGCCTTTCTAAGAGCCCCACACTATAGAGGGTCAGAGAGTGGGGACTACACTTTGCTCAGAACAAGCCCAGTTCCTTTCTCTCATGGAATTAAACAGAGGGACAGACACTAACCGTATAACTTCAACAATATAAGTAAAACCTAACTGACGAACTCATCAAAGAGAATTTCTAACAGCCACTGACATGGTTGGGAAGTGAGAGAGAGCTTCAGTGTGACTAACTCATGGGGGCTGAGATTTGAAGGCAGAGCTGAGCTGAGTAAGCAGGGGCAGGTGGAGGATGAGGCGGCTGGGCAGGCACTGTCAGCGGGTCGAGCGCATGCTCGCATGGTGCTCAGTCTTTCTGAGCCCCCATCCTGTTCATTAACAGTGCAGAGGAGGAGTTCCTTCAAGCAGCTGCACCAATATCCCGAGTCTCTTGTGTTTCCCACCAAGAACAGTATCTGACACCTTCCTCACAATGTCAGCCCATCATGGCTCCACTACTGTGCCCTTTTCAAGAATGACTGGAGGACATAGGGTAGGAAAGTGATATGTGACTGGCTAGCGAGAGTTAAGAATGCCTTACTTCTCATGGTTGTTCATTTCCCAGAGCAGCGCGTGCTCATCTACGTCTATATGTAGATTCTGTTTCTACAGAAGAAGAGGGAGAAATCCCCACAATAGCCATGTGGGGTCAGTAGTGACATCCCATTCCACGAAGGAAAGAACCAGCCCTGTGCAAGCTGAAGTAACATGCACCACCTGGTTCCTATGGTTTGGGGTAAGGTGGTGGTGGTGCCCTGAACTCGGGTCTGCCACCGCCTCCCCAAAGCCTATTCACATTTCCATGGCACCACGGCAACAACTGGCTCAGTTATTTTTCTCTCTCTAACTGGCTTTAGTGTGCCATGGCTCTACTTCACCCATCTGAGCACAGGTCCAGCTACAGAGACGCCTGCTTGATTGTTGGCACTGGTGAGGTGTATTGTAAGAAAGGCCTAAGGAGCAAGAGCTCCCTTGTCATCCTGAAAGTCTTTTCCATTACAGTTATCTTTAAATCATGGTACTTATTCTTCTCAAGTCAAGTCAAATTATAAGTAGGAGGAAGGGAGGGAGAGAGACGAAATAGTATATTATTTTAATAATGTATCTCCTCTCAAGGATGACAGGGAGTCAGTCTACTGTTCTTTATTATTTATTTGTGCAACCAGGAAGCACAGATCAAGCCTGGTAAATGAGATTACAGCTAATGGCATAGAAAGGACTCATGACACTTCTCGTCTCACTGAGACAGGGATGTTGAGTTGATCTAGTTCAGGATCAAACCCCAGACCTGCCATCTTACATGAACCAATGGCCTCCAAGCCTTGTTGCTTTGTGGCTAATTTGCCGGCAGTTCACTGTGACTCCTGCATGGTGTCTGGCACCACAGAGTCTTTTGTCCTTCCCTCTTATCTATGGAGAACATCTGGGCTTTCTGATGACCCTGAGATAGACAGGGTTGGCACTAGTAGTATCCTACCTTGCAGATAAGAAGGCAAGTTTAGACAGCCCGAGCAAGTGATGTAAGCTTCGGAGAGACAGCCAATATGCAGAACACTGCGGACTTCACTCTTCGCCCTCTGAATATTGGTGTGGGATTGCAAAGCAGGGGCAGGATACATGAAAAGCTCTTTGCTTCACCACTATTGCTGGCACACTTACACCTTCAGCAGGGCCCATGGATTTGCACTGTTCCTGACACTTCCTACTAGTATGATCAACAGCACAAGAGTCAGGCTGAGACTACAACGGCAAACCACCACCCAGATAGGAGGGTTTCATCCAGAGCAGGCGAATAAAACCTCTACCTGTCTACACCCCTGTCCTGAAAGAGGGTAACGCCTCTACCTGCCTACACCCCTGCTCTGAAGGAGGACAACACATCTACCTGCCTACACCCCACCCTGAAAGAGGATAACACCTCTACTTGCCTACACCCCTGCTCTGAAGGAGGGTAACACCTCTAGCTGCCTACACCCCTGCTCTGAAGGAAAGTTTCAGCCTCAATGCAGGGATTCCTTGTTTCCTTTTAATTTGCAAACTTATCACATGCATCATAAATATCTAGAGGTCAAGTTCCCTTCAGTATCTCAGGTACAATTGGGTCTCAATGCTTTGGTGACATGTGACAAATCCTGACCTTTGTGTGTGGGCTTAATACTCCATGATTCCAAAAGAGCAAGGGATGTGGCTTGTCATTCATAGGACAGTGTTAGACATATTCCCCCTGCCAGCCCTTTGCCAGGCGGGTACATGTGTAGATAGTGACGTGTGAAGGGCGCTCCCTGTGCTGAGTCCTCTTTATTCCCTTATTCTCTTCACTGTTCTACTTGCCTTCTCAGTTCTCCTTTTGAGAAAATTAGAAAATAAATAAAATCAAGCCAGATCTTCAAACGAAGCCCCAAATAGCCACTCCTCAGCATCCCAGGCTACTCCCTGGCTCCCTGCCTGCCTCCTCAGGACCTGTTCTGAGTGAGTTTTGTTCAAGTCAGGACATGCTAAGTCATCATTCCTCAGCTCAAAATTCCAAAACTGAAAATACTTGGAACTGGGTAATTAGCACAGGGGCTCACCACACAGTTCTGGGAATACATGATTACAATTTCCCACGTTAAAGAATAGAAGTAAATAAAACATTTTAATGTCTCTATTCTTAAAATAGAGCAGCAGCCGAGGGAGCCTCAGGGGTTGGGGGTCTGATTCAACTTTGATTTTTGTATTTCCAATGCATCTATAGAAGACTGTTCTGTTCCAGAACTTGCCAAGTAGGCTCCCACCAGAGAGCTTTTGGATTTGTGTGCTCTGCTGGGGCATTGTTCAGGATGTCTGTCTGTCTTCTGTCCACCTCCAGCCTGTGCACATCTCCCTTCTCAGGCAAGTGTTCTTCAAATCTTCCTCCATCTGAGCTCTTACCACCCCACCTGGGGCTCTCTGCCCTGCTTCATCTTTTCTCTGTATGTTAATAACTGTTAAGTATGCAACATGTCCCCTGTATTAATGATGTCCTATCTTCTACGTGAGAACGGAAGAACTGTAAGAACAGAAGCATTTCTTTCACCCGTCCTTTCTATGCCCTGTGCTCATAATACTTCCTGTTACTTTACCTTGTTACCGTGTGCATGACTAACAATTAAGGTAGTGCTAAATGTTCTTTATCGAAGGCAAACTACTAAAGTGTAAACAGTTATATTAGGTAGGGAGAAATTAAAGTGATATATGCTTTTTTCTTTTGCTTTTAAAGATACCTGGATCCCAATACAGCCTCTCAACAAGCTATTTGAGTTAGAACGTGATTATTAAATACCAGAGTATAACATGAGCTTAAGTGTGTGTCTAGCCAGGACCCTGGTCTTGTTGCTAGACCAGAATTGGTACCGAAACCTCCATAGGAATCACATCAGCTGTGGAGATGGACTCTTCTGTCACCACCACCTCCCCTGCCTCCCTCCTGTCTCCAGTTGGCAGCTGGCCTAAGGCCCGGATCTCCCGCACCCGCCTCACACTGTCTTCTGTCCATTTATCTTAACTTCTGTCAGACTTACAGGGTCTACAGTTTTGTTCCACCCCAATTTCCCAGCCTCACAATTTCTCACAGCAGTTTTCAGTCTGTGGTAGAGACTCTTTGGGGGGGCTGTACCACCCTTTCACAGGGTTCACCTAAGACCATCCTGCTATCAGATATTTACATTATGATTCATAACAGTAGCAGAATTACAGCAATGAAGTAGCAACAAAATAAGTTTATAGTTGGGGATCACCACAACATGAGGGATTGTATTAAAGGGTCACAGCATTAGGAAGGTTGAGAACCAAAGTATTAGAGGATCCTTCTCTGATGGACAGATGGACCGCCCTCAAAGATCTCATCCTGCTATGATATAGGGCTGAACTTCCAAGACCTGAAACTAGTGGGTCCTCTCACTAAGAACATGGGTGTTGGAGTCAGACAGACTAGCTCTGAATCCTAGACCCTCCATTACCAGCTAATATCAGGTGCTGGGGAAGTTGCTTAACTTTCAACTTCATAGTCTCTGAGTTTTCACAAGGTTTAAGAAGAGATAATTTAAATTGCTTAGAACAGTTCTTGATGCAAAATAATTCTCCTTTATCTCTTCTTGCCTTCACAGATATCTGTGGCTGGGATTTCCTGAGATTTAATGAGAAGCCTCCACAATGGTCCTCCACAAATGTCTCTCCTTTCTGTTACTGAAGCTCAAAACTTGTTCTTGTCACTAATTCAGAGAACTGTGTCTCTTCCTTTTTCCAGGAAAACTGATCTTGTTTTACCCACAATATTTATTCTAGATCCCCTAATTACTCTCCCCCCACAAAGCATCTAAATGACCTTTCCCTTAGTTATCCACACAGTTCCCTTGCTTCTTTATTCTAAAAATAGCAGCCCTTTCTTGATGATGGTAAGTAAAGGCTATCATTTATTCAAACACATGGTGTCAGGTGCTACTCCAAGAAAACAGGACTGGTTTGGGGTGGAGGTGGGTTTGTTTGTTTCATTTGATGTTTTTTCTAAGTCTGTGAGAAAGGTTCTTAAAAGATTCTACTCACTCTTGCTTGAATTCCACTCTCTTTCTCTACACCCAACTGTTCAAGAACAACTCTAGTCACCAGGGAGAACCATCTTCTCAAATGGAAGTCTTCTGAAAATTAAGTACTTCTACTAGTCTTCAAATAAAGGTTGCTTAAAGGTTGTGACTGCCTTAAGCTTCCAAATCCATGAGTCACTTATTGTTTGCCCTGTGACAATCCCTGAAACATGCTCCCTCTGACTGCCCTTCTCCCCCATCACCAGCTGCCTGGCTATGTTCCCCTTTTCAAAGAGCTCACAAGCACTGTCTCTTTCCGGAAGTCATCACATCACACTGATATCCATCCACAATACGGAGTTGGGAATCATCTACTCCATATGATACCAAGTTAAAGTCTACAGGCTGGAGAGATGGCTTATTGGTTAAGAGCTCACGCTGTTCTTGCAGTGGTTCTGAATTTGGTTGTTCATGTCCACGTTGTTTGGAGAGGCTCACAATCACCTGTAATCCCGGCACCACTGTGACCCGATACCTCTGGCTCTCCTTAGGCACCTGTCCTTGCTCGCTCTCTTAAAAAAGGAAACAAACAAACAAACAAACAGCCCACCCCCCAAATATCCCAGTGTTTTCATGTCCCAGATAAGCATGTGTGACATTTCTAGCCCTTAGCAGGAAGCCCTTCTGTTCACAGCACTTCGTCACTCCATGTGTCCAAGGCTGAACTGGTTAACTTCCTTCTTAAACTTAACTTTGCCTCCTGTTAAAGAGAGCAACAGTACCAAAACCTCCCTAGTGTGTGGGAGTGCTCAGCTTCTTATCTCCACTTAACTGACAAATGTCAGAGCAAGGGCACTTCCCCCCCCCTCTCCCTGCCCCAGCCCCAGCCCCTCGCCCCTCCCCCTCTCCCTGCCCCAGCCCCTCCCCCTGTGCTCAGCCCTTTCCTCTGATCTCACTGCCTTAGCTAGAACTCTAAGTCTAACTGAAAAGGAATCACAACTTTCCTCCCACTGCTGGCCCTAGTCCATCCATCCCCAGGCCCCTTGCAGACAGGACAGACAGACACTGAGTGACCACAGGGATTAGTGGTGATCATTACCACTCTATTAAAATGTGTACGGCTGACCCATTTCCTTACAATCAAAAAATAGTCTCTCTTTTTGGCACAACATGTCCCTGTTTTTCTTTCAAACAGTATCTCACCTGGTCCCTCTTAAGGATACTTTTCTGCAGCAGAAGTACTCACGATTCCCATCAAACCCGTGAGATTCCTATTTTGAGTCTGTTGCTTTTTTTTTTTTTGGTACAGGTGCTGTTTTTTTCTAGCTAGACTGCTATTTTAAGATACAGACCTAATGCTGGACAGGAACCCTCCTATAACCACTCTCACTGGCAGACCCACATAAACCAATCTTACCTTAGAGGTATCATATCACGCATGCGTTTATTAAACAGCTGTATTGAGGCCATTCTTATGCAGGCCATAGCCAGTATAGAGCAGCAAACACCGTACTGAAGAGAACCTCACTTATGTTGTGGAGATACAGACCCAGTACCTTTTGAATATGTGCTGTTCATCGATGGATCTGGGGATGAATGAAGCAGGAGGGGGTGGGCGGGAACAACCAGCTCCCAGAAGCCTGAGGGGAGGAGGCAGACACCAGATCCTGGGACCTGACTAGGAACTGCTGCAAGGGTCTCTGCTAGGCAGGCTTGCTTCACTCATTATCTGTTTCTGGGACCCAGAAAGGACGAGCAAAGGTGAGCACAGGAAGCCAAGCAGCTTGTGAAACTGTACTGTCATCCCCTTGGCTGGAAACTGAAATTAGAAGCTCTAACTAGACACTGGAATTTCTAAGAGAAGTTTTTGGAAACCTTTGTGTTCCCTTAGGCTGTTCCACTTATAAACATAAAGGAGTTATCATTTATGGAGAGACTAGCAGGAGAAATGCTCAAGCATCTTCAAGTCTCCCAAATCCAACTTTCATAATTAAACCCTGGGAAACAACGTCCTGACTACAGTGGGGCCTGGCCAAGGTGGCAGGCTGGGTGGGACTCGGTTTGGACTGGTTCTAGATAAAACGGAAGTGAGACTGGGTGGAGGGCAAGCTCCTCACAAGTCACCACCAGCAAACGCCACCAGGACGGCCCAGGAGGCAGGCTTCCCATGGTCCAGACACAAGGCACCATTTCCCCAGAGGAGCTGATACCAGCTGCACATTAGGAACTACCCTAGCTTCACACTAGGAACTGCACACCCCAGCTTCACACTAGGACCTGACCCCTGGCTTCACACTAGGAATTGTCCCTCTGGCTTCACCCTAGGACCTGACCCCCTGGCTTCACACTAGGACCTGACCCCCTGGCTTCACACTAGGAACTGTCCCCATGGCTTCACACTAGGAATTGTCCTTCTGGCTTCACACTAGGAACTGTCCCCCTGGCTTCACACTAGGAACTACCTTAGCTTCATACTAGGAACTGTCCCCAGCTTCACACTAGGACCTGACCCCCTGGCTTCACACTAGGACCTGTCCCCCTGGCTTCACACTAGGAACTACCTTAGCTTCATACTAGGAACTGTCCACAGCTTCACACTAGGAACTGCCTCCCCAGCTTCACACTAGGACCTGACCCCAGCTTCACACTAGGAACTGCGCCCCCCCCCCCCAGCTTCACACTAGGAACCACCTCAGCTTCACACCAGAGCCACACCAGCTTTGCAGCATTCCTTTATGGTTCTAAGTCAAGGACAAATGTCTACGATTCCAGCTGTGATTTCAGGTTTGAAGAAAATAACAGGGATGTTCAAAACAAGCCTGACCTGTCATTCTCAAATGTATAGAATGCTAAGTTTCTGTTCTGGTAAAAAGGGAGAATGATCCTGTCTATACCAAATGCATTTTGTATTTTATATCAGGCAGATCTTATCAAGGCTTATGTTTATCAAAAATATTTAACCCCTCCCACACACATCACATACATATATGAGTACAAAATTATAGGAAGCTTTAATTTGTTTGGGGTAAAAAACTATATATATATATATATATATATATATATATTTAAAGGTCTGGTGTGGAGTTATAAATTTTCAGATAACACTTTGATTATTTTTATTCCTCTGTAGATGGGCAGAGGTTTAGTCTTTAGCTACTGCTATGAATTTGTTTGAATCACTAGCCACTTTGGTCTCCTAATGCTTTCTTTGCAAAATGTCTAGTCCTAGCCCACAGCTAACATGGCTTCCAGCTCTAAAATGCTATGGTCCCCTAAAGTATATATGTAAGACATACAGGACAATGGTCAACAACCACAAATCCAAAATGAAAGAAAATAAAAAAAAAGAGTCGGACATCACAGAATTTGGGTTGGAAAGAACCTTATCAAGTAAATTTAGCTTTACAATTGTGAGCATTTAAAATACACTTAACCACGATGACGGACTGAGAAAACAGACAATCAACACTCAAATTACCTGTTGCAAGGGGGCCTCTGATAGCATGGAAAAATCAAAATTTAGAGACAAAGAAAACCTTCATGTTAGGCAATGATATTAACTTTTTCCATCCAGGCTGGGTCTGGGTACTGAACACAGTCCTTTTCAGTGACTGCAGTGCAGGCTCTGCCGTGGAGCTCAGTACTTATTATGGTACTGAGAAAAAGGGACTATTGTATTGGTCCTGGGGATATCAGCAGGCCTTGGCCATGGCTGGGCTTGGGGGTGGGGAGGCAGGGCACAAAGCAGGCAATTGAACTGGTAGTTAAGCAAAGTTTTGAAAAAGTTTGTGCAAACTTCAAAACTAAGTCATCTAAAATGCATGTTAGGTTAGAAGTGTACAGAATCCTTGTCTGGGAACAGACATGAGTAATACAAAATTTATCTAGCATGATCTTAAAATGACATTTTAAAATTAATTTTAATTTTATGTCTATAATTGTTTTCCCTGAAATATGTGCACCATGTGTGTGCAAGTGTTTGCAGAGGCCAGAAGAGGGCATCAGGCCTCCTGGCACTGGAACAACAGATGGCTGGGAGCTGCCACGTGGGTCCTGAGAGCCAAACCTGGGTCTTTTGCAAGAGAAGAGCTTAGCCAATGAGCCACCTCTCCAGAATTCCCTTAAAATGATTTTTATCTTAATTTAGGATAATCAGAAATATTTTTGATTCTGTGATGTCCAAATTTATTTGGGATTAATATCGCCGATTTATTTCTTCTTAGAGGCAAATAAATACTCTCTGGGTATATGTTCCTTAATTTAAAAAAGATTTTTATTTTTAATTATGCATATATGTGACTATGTATGAATATGTGCACATGACTGCAGGTGCCCAGAGAGGCCAGAAGAGTGTGTTGGGTCCCCTGGAGCTGGAGTTACAGGCAATTGTGAGTTGCCTGATGTGGGTGCTTAGAATGGAACCTGGGTCTTCTGCAGAAGAAGTATGTGCTCTTAACTGCTGAGCCATATCTCCAGCCATATCTCCAGCCATATCTCCAGCCATATCTCCAGCCCTTGCTTATGTGTTTTCATGTTTGGAAAACAGAGTCTAACTACGGAAGCTGCCGAGAAGCAATCAGGCTTTAGCTGACTGGCCGAACGCACTCTGACTTTGATCAGTATCATGGTCAATACAGCTGCTTTACAAGGCACCGTGCGCCAGTCTGGGAAGGAGAAAAGTCAGAGGAAAGTACAGAAGACAAAGAAGACTTCAACTCTTCTCCTGCAGCTTCCTGTGGAAAACCCCTACTAAATAAAGAGAATTGCCAGTGAGTAGACCTGGGAAATTTTGTCTTATTTCTTGGTGACACTTCATCGGTCACATCACGCCCCCAGACAGGAGCATGGCAGAAGAGAAATCACAATCTACATGTCAGACTGAGGTTAACCAAAACAGTGTGCCGTCTGCATAGCATGACGTAGACCAAGGCAGGAAGCGGGAAACAGTAAAACTTCTACTGATTTCTAGGATAATGCCAGCAAGTTGTTGGAAAAGTCTGGTATCATTCTATACCTGGTCTTTCAGGACCAAACCAAAGCCTTTCAAGCTGTGACTAAACTGTTTGGCCTGTGTTAATAAACTGACACACTATAAAAAAATAAGTCATGCACTTTGACCCTTGGAGAAAATACCAGCAAGTCACTAGCATCATTTTCTTATCTATCATGAAATTATAACTTCCTTGTACCCAAATCTTGATCAGCCCTTGTTACAAAGTTATGATTTACTAAGTGAAACTCTGTCTAGAGCCGGAGACTCCTCGGCTGTGAAGTTGAAGCCTGCTCAGCCTCCCTTTCTTCCTCTACCATCTTTCAGGTTAGTTCAGAGCAGTGACGACAAAGTCACTGTGTCCTGTGGTGGCTGTGATTCCCACGAAGCTGGTGTCTTCTGGGACTTCAGCTCACCGCTCTATCTTTCCCCAGTCTTGTGATGATGGGGTCCATCTCACCTTTTCTTATAATAGCTATTCAAATACCGAGGACAGCCAGGACCATCCTGTGAGCCATTCCCGTGTGGGAAAGACCTGAGTGTAGTCACGTACCCATCCCGATCTGGCCCTGTGGGGAACTGGCCTAATGGCCCTGCTCACAGCCCACTGCTACGCTCTGCCCAGCAGGCTGCACACATCTAGCGTGATCTTCCTGCAGGGTGGCCATGAGACTATCCTCTTGGCTGTTATATATCATATATCCATCACTCTTGCCTAGTGAGGAGCGACTTCTTTGGCAGCGCAGGCCTTGCCGGCTCTTGCTGGTCCCATCAACTCTCCTCTCTCCACATGCGCGGCTGCTTAGTCACCTCTGCTCTGAACTTAGGCAGATTCATTAGGGTTTTTTCTGGATGTGTGTGTCTCTGTTCAACATCAAGGCTGAAGAATTTGGCACTTTGCTCCAGTTTTCAAGATTAATTTGAATTTAAAGTATTTGTTATCTACCACTTCCTGTCAAAAAATTGATAAGAACCATAAAGATGTTAGGGCCAAGACTTGTTAAAATGGTTAGGAACAATCCCCGGGGCTGATCATTGGCTCTGTCTCTCCAGGATGACATCACCAGCATGGAAGATTCTGTTATCTCTGAGGCACACACAGTGTGACAGGCCCACCTCTCTGACAGTGAAGCACGTGCATTGTGAAGGGGCTAAGCCTCTGACATCCAGTATGAAAAGTGCTCTGTGATCCTGGCATTCCACCATCAGAAGTGGGAATGGCTACACAGTAGGAGTGCTTTCAGGGAAGGCCACCCACTTCAGGAACACACACACATGCACGTATGCACCCCACTGCAGAAATCCTCCCAAAATTCCCAGGAAACACCTCAATATCATCTCACACATGTCTGCTGCTTGGCTACTCTCTGTGATCTTGGGGCAGAGGAATAAACTCATTCATGTCTGTGACCGCAGAGCCAGCACCAAGCCTACGTGTGAGAACCATATGTGTGTGTACTCTGTGACTGTGAGGAAGACTAAGAGGGCTCCAAAAATAGAAACGGAGCATCTCATGAGACAATGTGAGCTTACTGGGTGCGGATTCTAGAATAACCATTCTAGAACTCTTTGTTTCCTTAACTGATTAAAAGGTAATAAAGCAAACTGACTTTAGGATAATTCCCAAAGGGTCCAGTTTATCTCTCACAAATGGAAGGTGATTGAGGCTGATACATGCCACCATTCAAATATAAAACAAAATCAGCAGGAATAGGAAAACTCTTAAGATTCAGCATAAACAAAATATTCTAACCTTATAGTTTAATGGTAATGTAGTTTCCTAGAAGGAAAAAAATGTAAGCCAAGAAAATACTATTCTGGTTGATTATTTCCTGTTGAATTTTGGTTAAAGAAATAAAAAGAAAACTCAACTCTTTGTTAAGTTGCTAGGGCTGATACTGGCATCGTAAACCATAGTATCTCCCCGTGTGTTTGGAAGTATTGTAGGACCAATCAAATAAGTAGGTACTTCTAGTGTTATTGGCAATGAGGGTTTGCATTTTCTTGGGAAAAGGCGATACAAACATAGGATGGGGAGGGAAGAGGAGTCTGTGATGATGGCAACAATTAGTGTGTGAAATAGGCTCTGAATTCAAGACTTAAAAACAAAAGATCAATAATGGAGCCTCAGGAAAATCTAGGAAAAGCAACTCTGCTAAGGAATCAGGCTCCTCGGACAGATGAACCATTTCAGGACAGAGCAGGAAGACAGAGGATGAACCCAGTACATGTCAGGAGTGTTAGCAGTGGGGGAGCCACGTCTAGCAGACATGAGAGCTGACATACAACACTTCTGCTGGTTGGTGACAAGCACCATTCAAACATCACAGTAAATCACGGCAGGAGTGATGTGTGGCTCCTGGGGTGAGAAGGGGATCCAGAACTGCGCTCCGCTGACATGCTTAGGACCACGGGTAAATTTCCAGGGAGTCTCCAGTGCCCACCTCCCATGTCTGTACAGAAGCATTGAGATTATAGAGCCTTGCACTTCTGTCTGTGTGCGTTCTGGGGACTCAAGCTCTTCATGCTTGTAAGACAAGTACTTTACCCCCTGAGCCATTCATTTCCCCCTGGCTCTTTCAGAGCATTTTTTATTTTGTGTTTTTAAGATTAGAAATATTTAAATTAGTCTGAAATATTTTTGAGTGAGTGCGAAGAAGAGAAAACTACTTTGAAAAGTACAAAAAGATTAATGCCAACTAACAAAAAAATGATAGAAACAGAAAACCATAAATTTGTAATCAGTTAGTAATACCTGATTGAGATGGGAATCACCCATGCAAATGGCAACCATTAGGAGGCGGCTGGTTCATACCAGGGCTCACGGGGTGGAGCTGGTGACAAGCACATAGACTCTAATTAGTTTGAAGAAATAGCCAGTAGGGTCGATTATAAGTGGTGCTCAAGAAGAGGAGAGTCAAGAATAACTTCAAGACCTTTTGGTCTGAGAAACTGGGGGATGGGCTACCATTTTCTAAGAGTGGACAACTTCAAGTAGGGAATTAAGCCTTCAGCTTTGAGCTTGGTAAGCCTACCAGGTATCCAAATGATAAAGTCGATCAAGTAGCCGGACCTGAAGCTTGGATTTCCGAGAAGTCTAGGCTGGAGAAAGTAATTAGGAGAGATGTGTGTGTGTGCATGTACATAAAACAAGGAGAGGAAAAGGTAGACAGACAAGCTGTTTTTAGCCAAGTGCTCATCAAACCCAACTGAAAACTAGGATACCAAGGCCTCCCTGGTGGAGCTGAATACGATTTGCTATGAGACACAGAGCTCAGTAAGAGACGAGCAGGAGTGACATGTTCCCTCTTATGTCTAATATTAATTGTGTATTTCTATTGCTAACTGGGGTAATAATGGAGTACCCAAAGAATGGAAAAGAATTTAACTGAGCACTGTTTTAGGGAATCTAATAAGACACAGTTCTTAGGCACATGAAATAAGGTCTAGAAATGAGGAGGGGTACATCTGAGTAAGATATAGTAAGGCAGACATCAGAGTCCGCAGGGGCCCATTAGGAAGGGATCCCCAGGACACACACTCAAGTGGGCTAGGACTGGGAACAAATCAGGCCAGACTCTCTGAAAGGGTCATCACATTGAAAAACACATCATTATATAAGAAGCAAATGATACAACAAAGAGTCAGAATAAAGGTATGATTTAAAAAAAAAAATCAGCATCCAGGGAGGATGCTATGTATGCCTGGTGACTTGAGTTTGATTCCCTGGAACCCAGGTAAAAAGCCCTATTAGGTGATGCACATCTATAATCCCTACACACTTATAGAGAGCTGGGAGGCAGAGCTGAGAGCTCCAGGGCCAGCAAGTCTGGAGGATGCATCCCAGTGGGGAACAAAAGAGACAGGCAGAGAGTGAGACCTGACTCTGGAAAGCTGCGTCTGACCTCCACACGTGTAGAGTAACATTTATGAAAGGAAAATGTAATTTCTATGAATGACCATGGTCAATGGATAGTCTCATATCCATGAGTACATAGGCAGAAAGGAAGGAAGGAAGGAAGGAAGGAAGGAAGGAAGGAAGAATAGAAGGAAGTAAGGACAGATGGAAGGAAGAAAGGACAGAAGGACAGAAGGAATGAAGGACAGAAGGAAGGAAGGAAGGAAGGATGGATGGATAGAAGGAAGGAACTGGGAGGAGGTGGGAGGTAGACCTCAGAAGAGCTAAAAGGAACAGTAGGGAGTGAATATTATGAAAATCTAGTTTATGACTTCTCAAAGAATAAAAATACTACATTAAGAAAGGGTTGGACACAGTGGCACATGCATTTAATCCCAGCACTCGGGAGGCAGAGGCAGGCAGACCTCTGTGAGTCCCATTCCAGACTTGTCTATATAGTGGGTTCCTGGCCAGCTAGACTATGGTAAGACCTAGTCTCAACAAACAAAACAAAACAAAACAAAACAAAACAAAAGTCACAGATTTTATTTTTAAAATGGTATCTCTGGGCTGGAGAAATGGCTCTGTGATTAAAAACACTTTTCTGCTCTTCTAGCAACCCCCCATGGCTGCTCATAGCCAACTGCAACTCCAGTTCCAGGGATTCCAACGCCCTCTTCTGGCCTCCGTGGGCACTGCAAGCATATGGTACACATACATACATGTAGGCAAAAACACTCAGACACATAAAATAAAAATGAATAAGTATTTTTAAAAAGCTATCTCAATAATAAAACATCCCAAAGTGACAAAGACCTCTGGATAAGGGAGAAGTTACTATCATGCAGGATTACTGCGGTTGGCCTGTGATAGAAGACAGACGGAGCTTAGAGAAGAGAGCATGCCCCAAATAGGGACGGAAAGCACACAGCCTTTACAGAGTAGATGGGTAGGAAATTAAACATCAGAACACTTCCCTGGACCAGACACTGTTCTTTCAGCACTAATTAATTTAGTATTCCCAACAACACTATAAGGTACGAAATCGTTTTTATGCTAGTTGTATAGGGGCACAGAGAAGGTGGTCAGCTAGCTCAAGATTACACAGTTACTCAGGGCACAGAGCTGGATTTGAATCTGGCTTTGCCAGCTCTGGAGTTTGCTGTTAATCCGTGCAAATTTCAGACTCAGTAAGTGAAAAAAGTTAAGCGGCAGATCATTCATAGATCAGTAGAGCTCACAAGTGCTACACTAACGCTTACCTACATGAGGAAGTGTGAGTAGAAATGTGCTGGCAGGTATAAGCACACATGGTAAGGTTGGGGATGCACTTGAGAAGTTCCTAACAGCACTCCTCCCCAGGGAACGAAGGAATCTTGGACAGAAGGGGACTTACTATTTATATCTTTGTGTTTCTTGAAATTTTATTAAATCAAGTGATATCTGTAAATAAACAAAAAACTTTTTTTGGTTTATTTTAAAAATAAAAGTTTCATATATTAAGAGTAGCTTGGAACAGTCATTCTCAAGAGAAGAACCCGGGTTTACAAAATTTTAGGAATGAAGAGTTCAGAAACTGTAGGCTGATCACAGGATGGAAGAATGAATGGATCCTGTGATCTTGGAGCATCCCCATTTCACTAGCGCATAGATCTCTGCTCAGTGATTCATGACCTCCATTCATTGCACATGCTCCTAGTCAGTGACTAACCCCACTTGCAGAACCAGAGGCAGAGTATTGGGCGGACTGACACAGGGCTCGACCCCATCCCCTGTCCCACTGCTGCAGGGGCAGGCAGGGGGACAACTCAGAGCAGCCTAGGAACTGCCAGGAACTGCCAGGAACTGCCAGGAACTGCCAGTCGGGAGTCTCATAAGCTTTGATGTCAGCTTTGGGAACTCAGGTCTTCTCACACTGAGCCTGCTGCTGCTGCTGCTGCTGCTGAGTGGCCTTTAAGGTAGAAATCCGAGATGCTAAAAAGCATCTATGGATTTCTATGGATTTGGGAAATTTGGTTTTTACCACTTCTTCCCTTAGAGTTTTCAGTTTTTAAAATAAATAAATGTCTATTTTGCTTAAACCTTTTTAGTTTCTTTAAGTCTTATTTTGCAACTGGACGATTAAAATGGGTTAAGAAACTAAGGCAGAAAAGCGAGTTTCAACCCGGAAAAGGTTGGTGCTATGTCTAAGAGCTACACTACAGTGTACAGCCAGGACTGGGATGTGGCTGTCCTGGCTGGAAGTCATACCAGGCTGGAGAAGCAAAGAGGAGCAGGCTGGTGGGGAGTGAGCGGAAGTGACAGGTGGAGACCTGGTGACCACTCCAGTGACTTGCTTAGCTCCACCATGGGAAGACCAGTGCCTCCATAGATGATCCTTCCAGATTCTGAGCACTGACCACCTGCTCCCTGTACAAGGCATGGGCATCCTTCTAGGTGCTGTTAACAAAGTACCTGCAAGCTTCTGCTCTCGGGAAAACAGCAACTCATCTTCATGGCTCGTCCTACACATGTGTCCCGAATGAGCACTTAATGATGCGGATGTGCCAGAACTATGGCAGCTGCCTTTCTAAGAGGTCAGTTTTTAACGTAAGCACTCATGGTTCCTGGAAGGAGTTGTTTCTACTTTCATCTCATAAACAAAACCAAGTTTGAAGATCTTTAGCAATTTTCTGAAGAACACCCCACCTGCGAGTGGCAGAATCGGGACCGAGGTCTAGCCTTGCTTCTAAACAGCGGTAATCCCACTAAACCCCAGCTCTCTTTAACTATCACACAATGAAGTCTCCGCAGTAACACCTATCGGGTTCACTCATAGCCTGCAAATCTTTATATTATGTAACATGTGCATAGAAAGTATCTCCTACGGGAAACAATGTATCACCTTCTCTTGATCTAACTTTGTTTACTGGGTTAGCACCTAGGATATGATTTTGTATTATTGATATTTCAGTGGAATCTTGAAGTAGGTTAGAAACGGGTTGACTAGTTCATAGAGTTAGTTTAATTTCATAATAGTTAAATTTTCCCTGTTTTTTTTTTTTTTTGCAAGCCAGTTGACTTCATGTTAGCAGCCTGAAATGTACTGTGGAAGGAAACTGGCAGATGCTACAATTCCGAGGACCATCTAAGAGTCTGATGCCAGGCACTTTCTAGCCCACCCTCTATCTACTAGAATACAAAGTTCAAAACCCCAGTACAGCAATTCCCTCAGACCTGAGAGATTTTCTTCCACTGCCTGAATCTATAACAAAGGTACACAAGGGAGCACGTGGTGTACACAGGCTTCTTTCTGAGTGCTGCACGGAACGACATGGCCTTAAATGCACACACTTGGGAACACTCTGTAACTACTACACATTGTGCCTACAGTGAGAGAGGAGAAGAAAATTTCCCAGGACTCAGGCCTATGCAGTAGCTAAGAACATGATTTCACCTATATACAGACTTCCTACACATGCGATCGGTCAAGAAGAGGTCCTGCTACACAGCCTGGTGGTCCCTAACCACGCTGCCTGGTGCCTTTACCAGGGAAAGGAGGGAGAAATTCAGATACAAAGTCAGGGAGAACAGCCCTGTGAAGACAGAAGCAGAGATCAGAGAGGCGGCTGGGGCTAGAGTATTCTGAGGACTGCCAACAAGCATCCCAAACTGGAAGAGGCCAGGATTGATTCTTTCCTGAAGCCTCTGTGGGAAGCAAGACCACATTAGCAGCTTCACTGTGGACTCTGGGCCTCCAGAACTTCGGAACAATAAACTCTGTTGTTTAATATGGACCAGGTTGCGGTTATTTGTTATGGCAACCTAGGGAATGAATACAGCATTGTGCAAGTTAAACGCATAGGGCCTACCAGGACACAGTGAAGGGACTGAACAAAACCTAGCACTTGCTTCTGTCCTCTTGTTTTCTGTGAGCTTCCTATAATATCACGTGTTACCTCTAAACACAAGCTTTTGGAGTAGTATCCAATTTCCTGAAATTTTATATGAAAACGGGTGTAATTGTGTTTCCAGGCTGACTGTGTGCGGGCATTGAGCCATAGGATGCACCCACATGCTCCATAAAGTTGGTTCTCTATGTCAGCTTTACAGATGAAGAAGCCGCAGATTAGCCAATGCAAATCTAGGAAGTAACATCACACCTCACGCTGGCCGTCAGTTCACAGCTGGTGCTTAACACTGTGAATATGCCGCCCACAAGCTGAGTACCGCATGCCAACCTGGGAGTACACACATGCAGCCATGTTAGCTTCTCCCAGGACTTCAGCTAGACACCCTCTGCTCTGCGTCTTCCAGCTCTCCATGATTCTCTGTTCCACCCCGAGAAACCTCATTATCCACTCTCCCATCTGATGATTATTTTTCCAATGTCTAGTCCACGTCAATGACATGGGATTTGTTTGGCCTTACATTCTTCTGGCCTGTTTTTAATTCTGAGTCTTCTCTAATACAAGCAAACCTATTTTGTATTTATCTATCAAGCAATGGATAGATAATTCGGTTATCTGAAGATGCTGGGGACTTACCCTGCGTTCCCCTGGTCTGCAGACTGGCTTGTTTCACATGTCTGCCCAGATTCTCCATTCACCTCCATTAGACCTCAAGAAAGTGAAAGTTGTTTGGAAGACTGACCTGGAATCCACTTAGAGAGGGAGGGAAAAAGATGGGGACTCCAAGGAGAGCAGAACATCCCTGGACCCACCAAAGACCCTGGACCCTGACTATGGAGAAGGTGGCTGGGGACATTTGAGGACCATAAGGCTCTGGTTACTCACTCTGCCTCATCAAAACCAATCTTCACATGTGGCTTTATGAAGCCAGGATTCCTGACCTGAATGCACCGATCCTCTTCAAATAGAGACCACTTTGATCAGAGATGGTTTGAGACTGAACACTGCCACTCGGAACGCGCATCCCAAGAGCAATGTGTATGCAGAGAAACATGAGAGGGGAAGAGGAAATGCCAGTCGAGGCAGGCCACTATACCAGGCCTGGAAATTCAGACAACCTGCAACTCTCTCCTAACTTGGCTCTCCTAACTCTCAGGATCAATTCTCACTGCTCACAAGTTTCCTTCAGTGAGCAGCTTTCTCTAACTGCTAATGCTAACAGTGACTTAAAGGGCTGGTTTTTGTTTGTTTGTTTGTTTTGTTTTGTTTTTTGTTTTTTTGTTTTTTTTTTAACAAGTAGTATTTTATTGATGGAGGCAATCACAAAATGTCTGGGATATGTAGAAGAAAAGTTATGCAGAAGTCTAGATTATTGTGGTCACACAGAGGATGTTACCTCCTTGGAGTGAGGACTTGCCACTGTGCTGAGTGAATATTAGTGAAATGATTATCTTTTCTTTTTCGTTTTGAACCATAGTATTTAGTCAGTACCAAAGAGAGGTGGGAGTGGTAGAGGGGGAGGAGAGGAGAGGGAGGAGAAAGCAGAAAGGCAGAGAGAGGGTGGGGGGTAGGGGAGAGGAGACTAACCCTTTCTAGCTAGTGGTGCTAAATCTCACATCTTTTCTAGTCAACGGAATACTAAAGAGCAACTACGTTGAATTACATGCTGAGAAACACAAAGTGCTTCAACTTGCCCAAAATGGGTAAAGATAAAAAATGTAAATGTAAAGTTTTGAAATGAAAAAAGAAAGAAGAAAAACATTCAAGACAGTTGCATCCCTGGAATTTCTCAGTACTCTGGAGGCAGAGGTAGGATGGCGAGTTCAAGGCCAGCCTAGGCTACACAGTGAAATCCAGTCCCCCACCCCCATCCCTCCAAAACTGTAGAGATCGATTTAATCAGCTGCTGTCAAAAAGCCAATACCCTTCAGCATTATTATTTTTACGCATGTTTGAGACTTTAAAAATGTTTTTTAAAATATATGAAAAATGCATACAAATATACATAAAACTCTATGTGTAGAGTCAGAAGTTGCAAACCTTTCTGAAACCATACAAGGATCCATGAACCTTGGGTTACAATGCCCTTGTTTTAATAAACTCTGTGTGTGTGTGTGTGTGTGTGTGTGTGTGTGTTTGTGTGTTACAAAGTACAGACTATAGTATTGGTAGGGAACAGAGCTATTTTCTTTTATTTGAGTATACTAAACACTTAGAAATGTCAAAGGACATTCTAATAAATGCTATGAACAAGGTAGGTTCTGAATGCATGCCCAATCTGTTGTGGTGATCTTTCCCCTTGGCATGTTAGGTAACTGGATCAAGCTAAATTATTCAAAATTAGTATTCCAACTAGATATTTAGGATGGCAAGCCTCTGGATGCAGACAAGTCTGTGCAGGGGAAAGGGCGCTTTTGCAAAGATATGTGATATCCTCAAGCCTACAGCAGATCAGCCAGGCTTTATTAATCTTGACAGAAACTTAACGTTTAGGATTTTTCAGTGAGAGGCACTTAAGAGTGAACACTCTGCAGTAGGTGGGAGGACGGAGCCAACAGCTGTTGTTCACAGAAACCTTCCAACAAACCCTTTCTTTAACCATCAAACCCCAGGAGAGGGGCAGCAAGGCAGTTGCCAGCAAAGCTGGTCAGAATCGTCGCACTAGCATCGCTGTGTTCCAACCTCCTGGCATTGGATGGTTACAAACAAACTGTCTTTTAGAAATGAAAGTCGCTGATGTCCAAGTGCAATGTTCACAAGGTGCCCGGCACAGAAGGACTCACAGCAAGCGAGGACGGGCTACAGGCGCATTCCTAAAGCCACATGTGTCTTCTCCTCTTGGCCCTGTTCCATTTGCTCAAGGAAGACACTTTAATTTAAAAATTTTCTGCACCACTTTCGGGAAAAGGAGGGCAGTGAGCCTTCCCTGGCACTCCTTGCTGAGTCAAGAACAGGTAGCGACAGGCTTGGCTCAGAGGAGGCTCTGCTGTCTCTCCTGTTCTCCTAGGAGCCGCAGATCAAATCAGAACCCAGCAAACACTGGAGGGAGAGCTTACAGGCTAGACAGTGGATTATTTCATTTTTTAAAAGCAGAAAACTTTCTTAAATTCTGGATACTTATTTTCCCTACCTTCCTCGTGAATATGATTTTTTTGCTTTAAGGGTCAGCATAAATTCCACACTGTGATTAAAGACATTTTTAGTCAGACAATAAAGAGGAAGAGACTGGATTAAAGCCATCAGTGTTTAATCTTCAAGAGGCCCAGTTTTAACCTGGATGGTTTGAAAAGGAGCCACCATATATAATAAAAACTTTGGATTAAAGATAGTAAAAGGTAATTTTCTTGAAAGTATGTGATATGATATGAATGCATACTTATGTGTTAAAATATAAAAGCATCTCAGATAAAGAATGTTCAGAACAGTGGTTTTCCTTTGGGCAAAGAAAGAGGACAAGAGGACAGAGCAGTGGCTGCATGGGGGCTCCCACTGTAACTATGCTGTAGTTCAGAGAGAACCAGAGAGAGAGAGAGAGAGAGAGAGAGAGAGAAAGAAGAAGAAGAAGAAGAAGAAGAAGAAGAAGAAGAAGAAGAAGAAGAAGAAGAAGAAGAAGAAGAAGAAGAAGAAGAAGAAGGACAGCAAATAGGCAAAATATTACCATCTATTAAATTTATTAATTTTGGTACATGGTATTTGTTATATAGAACTTTACAACTTGAATGTTTAAAATATTTTGAAATATGAAGTAACTGGTTTAAAAGAGACTATTCACCCACCCGGAGCTCTCGAAGGCACTGGAAGAAATGCTTCAATGTGAAGAAACCGTTCATGACACCTGTGAGGACACAGGAACCAGTAATCCCAGAGAAATTAATCAAAAGAGAGAGAGGAAATATGAAGAATGTGAAGACTTGTACAGCAAGATCCTAGAAAGCCAAAGAGGTTCTTTCTTCTAAAACTACACAAGAGGAACATGCACATGGTACAGCGGCCCGGGTACTAGAAAAGGAGGTATTGCAGTGGGGGGAGGGGGTGACGACTGAGCTTGCATCCCAGTATCTACCATAGCATGGAAATACTTCTAATAGGAAGTGCTGGGTTTTGGGAGATTCCTAGACTTAGCTTGCAAGTCAACCCGATGCTTCAAACAGCCAACTAGAAGACACCCAAACAAGATATAAGTTTACAAGTTCCGTAAAGCATAGCTTGGTTTCTGCAGCCTAAAGTCCTGACCAGTTCCCAAAGCGTTCAAGAGCCCTCAGACCTTCACTGCCATCTTCACGTCGCATCAACCACTAGCCTTGCAGGGACACTCCCTAAGGACAGCAGGGAGGGGTGCTTGAAGAGGCAGGGCAGGGGGAGAGGGCCTGAGTCCAGAGAGACAGAGGCTGTCTGTGAGGGTGAAGAGAACGTGAGTCTGAAGACGCATACTTCCTGCAGGTCAGAGCCTTGCATGTGCAAGGCTAGGGAAGAGCTGTTCCCTTAGGAAGTGCATGCACCCACCTCTGCGATGGATTATGGGTGGATATGCAGTAATCCATGATACCCCTAGAAGAGTCTTTCTACAGACACTCCCATCTTTCATGCATGGTGGACCACAAAATTCTAGTGCCACAGAAGGAAAGAGTTCATAAATAGAACACAACGTACATTTTTTTTTTTTTTGGTAGAAGGCCAACAGAGAAAAAAACCCCACTTTTTCTCCTAACATCGATTCTTAAGTAGTTATGATCAGTATCGGTATGAACAAGGCATGTTCAGTGACCCTGCTGCAGATAAGGACACATAATTGCACACAATATTTGTACAGGACACACACAGGTAGGAAATTCTAGATCTGACCCCTGATGACTTCTGCCCCCGTTTCTTCTTTGCTGTTTAGAATTCTCATCCTTCCTGACTTGCTCCTCAGCCCCTGGCCCCTGGCCCTTCAGTTGTACACACTCACATGGGAGGGCCAGTGAGCTGCAGGAGAAAGAAGCCCTGAGCCTTTGAAGAGGGCCAGTTAACCTAAGCTTCAGTTCCTCAGTGTTAATAATGCTACAGGAGGTAACAGATGGGAATCATGTGGCCCACCAGCGATGTGGAGTAACTGTTTTCTTCGCTGGCGTTCTGCTCTGCATTCCTTACCTAGCCTCTGCAGGACTGGAAGCCACAGACTGTCCTGAGGGAAATTTCAGGTGTACAGTCAACTACACTGGGCAGACACAGAAAGCTGATAAAGCATTTGCCTCCTATCTGTGTGCGTGTTTCCAGAGGACACTGGAAAGTATGCTGAACTGATGGAAGACCTTCCCTCAATGTTGTCAGAACTATCTAGTCAGCTAGAAGACCCACTAGACTGAAACACCTGAACAGGAGGGAGGGCGCTCTTCATTTCTTGCCCCTCCAGGGCACCAGCAGTCCAACCTCTCCTGCCTTTAGAGGAGACGACTTACATTAGCATCACCATGCCCAGACTTAGATGGAGAGTCCCATCGGTTACATGGTGCTCAGGCTTCTGTGCTGGAATCCTAGCAGTGCCGCAGAGTGAGTCTTGGTGTTGTTCACAATCGTGACAGCTGAGTCCGATTCCTCTCATCTCCTCCGCTATTGCTCAGTCAACCATCTATCTATCCCCCTGTCTCCACCGACCTGGTTCGACTTCTCTGAAAAACACTGTCTAACATAACTGTGGCCTTCCGTGCACTAAAGCCATGGCATTTTCACGTTCTATTACCTGTATTGAGAAAAATAGGCTCATTCCGCAACTAGAGTTGGGAGTCTTAAAATGAAAATGTGACTCTCAGAACCCAGGCCAGGAGTTGAGTTTCACTGGGAAGATAAAGAACGGTCTGGCTCCTTTGTCTTAGACAGAGGGCAAGAACCTGGAAGGCCTGAGCCTGGAAGTACAAGATTAAAGGGCACAAGCAACCTAGGAGGCAAAAGATAACTTCCCCAGTGTCAGCTCAGCTGAGGGCAAGCGCTTCTGAGGTCACAAGCCAGCAGAAAGACAGAGGCCGGAGTGCCGTAACGTTTACAGCTGGTAACATTTAGTCTAAGCCTGGATTACCAAATAAATAAAAACCTTTTAAACCACTGTTCCCTTGCAAAATCACTGTCAGTCTCTGAAATACAACACTGGACTTGAAAAATAGAAACTCTGAACTAGAGAGAGATAGTCTCAATTAGATCAACAATGTAAAAAGCTAAAAACAGTGAAGCTACACCCGACACCTCCAAGCTAAAGACAGTGACGCTCCCCCCACCCCTCTGCCCCCCATGCTACAGAACTCATTCGTGGTGGCTGCACATGGTTTCTGTCAGGCTCTCTACAGAGAACTTAAGCATATTTTTTCATTTAAACTCTAAAACACCTTGTGAAATACATGCTAGTGGTATTTGTGTATTTATATGTTTGGTCAGTGAGATAAGCCTGTTCACAACCTGTTCAGTCCATCACTTGGGTCTGAACTTATGATCTTAAATAATTAATATACTCCATAGCCAATATATTCTGTCAAGTGTCTTCTCATGAAATCTCTATAAACCCAGTATTTGAAATTTGTCTCAAAGACATTTTTTTATTTTCTTGGTTTTCTTAAGAGAAAAGGGTCTCACCTAGCCCAGGCTGAGCTCAAACATGCTATGTAGCTGAAGCTAGCTTGGGATATCTGACACTCCAGTTGCTATCCTCTTAAGTCCAGTGACTACAGGTAGGTACTATGACACCTGGCTCCAAGTTTTACTAAAACATTAGAGAATATTTAAAAACTTTAAGATGAAACGACAGCTTTAAGATCACTGGAGAGGTAGTTAAGTTTTTCTTAGTTGATGTTGGAACCATCTCACTTAAATGGAGATGTTAATGGTGTTTGATGATTTGTCATTTTCATGAGGTGAATTTCTATTTAAAAATAATAATATTACCATGTAAACACTCCTGCTTAGGGGCAAGGGAATGTCTTAGTCACATTCACTTGAAGCTTTTGGCTTTGCTCCTGGGCAGTGAGAGCAAAGGTTTCAAACTTACTTTGACCTGTGGGTAGGATTTCTTGTTCTTCTCACTAGAGGCTCCCGGAAGCCCTCCGTGGGATGGGCCTTCACACACATAGCGGAATCGAAATCCCCTCTGTAGAGGTGAACACAGCGGTAATTATTGAAAACAACAACGACGACGACGACGACGACGACGACGACGACGACGACGACGACGACGACGACGACGACGACGGTACATACAAGTCTCTAAACATGCAAAACCGTGGAAGACAACTCTGCAGATGAGAAATGCTTTCTAACAGCCACTATGAAAATGCGCCCACTGAGCCGTGGCAGAGGAGCCAGGCACCCACCTTCAGCACAGGAGTGATGAAGAGTTTAAGCCTTTGGATACATGTGCTACAGTTTGCTTCAACTGGAGCCTCTCATTACCAATGGCTGTTGCCAAGCTCTCCACTCCCCCATCAGGAAAAGTTATGCTAATTATTTAAAGGAGTTCCTTTATCTGCTCTGATCACAGACCATAGAGGTGTCTTTTTAAAAGTTATTTTATTTATTTACATTTCCCCTCCAGTTCCTCACCTCATTCCTCCTCCCCCTTGACTCCGAGAGGGTGCTCCCCCCTCATATGCCCCTTCCCCTGGTGCCTCAAGTCTCTGGAGGATTAAGTGCATCTTCTCCCCCTTTGTTACAGACATGCCGTATGCTATAACACCATGAATCTAGCGGTCTTCTGAGCACTTCAAAGAATAAGATCATAAAGTTTGTAAAAATTAATGTAACTGGGATCCAGTCTGGATAATGCTTGAACTTAATCACCCCCAAACTATACAACAGCATGTATAACAGCAAGAGCCGCAAATGGGCTACCCATAAGGATGGGGATCCACTTAACTGAGAAAATTCAAACACACCTTCAGATTATAACTGGCACACATCTTTACCCCAGTACTTGTAAGGCAGAGGCATGTAAATGGAGCTCTGTGAGTTTGGGGCCAGCCAAGGCTATACACGGTGAGACCCTGCCTCCAAACAAAACAATACAAAACTCACACATCACAACATAACACAACACAACACGAATAGGCAGTTAACAGTGAGAAACATGTCATGGAACTGGACAATCGAAAGATATGTAGCCTGTGGTTTGGTTCATTTTCATCATCTGTGTCCAAAAGGCCTCCAAGAAAAAGAACATTTCTAACTCAAAAACTTAAATCAACATAGTGGTTCCTTATCTTTAATCACAAAATTTCTTTGTGGCATTAGAAAAATGTGTACCTGTACCCTTTCATATCTTATGGTGAGTGATGTCTAACACTGTAACCAGCATGATTTATTGTACAGCGTGTGACACTATGTATTATTCTTGGTCAAATAAGAATATTGAACATCCTACCCAAGGCAGCATTTATTCTGAAAGTTGTAATGTGTATTGTTCTGTTAGGCTGGGGCGATGCTTTTGAGCTGGGCGTGGCGGCTCACACCTGTCACCTTATCACTTGGAGAGGGGAGGTAGGAAAACTGCCACCAGTTTGAAGCCAGCAATGACTACAGACATTTTTGTCTCAGAAATAAACTAATGTTTAAAATTAAATAACAACCTAAAATTAGGAAGTCTTCAAATGCACGCTCTGGACACATTTCTAATTCTAGTATTCTGAAGTTAAATGTTCACCATCTACCCCTATTCGTCTCAGGAACGCCATTTACTTCAAATGAGTCATTAACCTCAGAGAGACTCCATACATCCAAAGCCTGACTTACATACAACCTTCTTACGCTCACTAAAGCCAGATACCAAAATAAAATAGGACTGGCAAACAAACATGATGTTTTGCACATATAAGATTTTATATATTCAAACATAATGAATTAAATTTTAAATTCTGGAACTATACTAGCTGTTCAACTACATCATAAATACCTATGACTTTGGGGTTCATGATAACAAACTGCACATTATCTTAGTGCTATGCTTAGAAAAATAAGGTTCTGAAGCTGGAAACATTTTTCAGTGGGTCAGATTGTTCCCCTGGACCCACATAGTAGGAGGGTACCAACTCCAAAAGTTGTCACCCAACCTTCATAGACATGCTTATACACACACACACACACACACACACACACACACACACACACACACACGGGTGGGGGGAGAGAAAGAGAGCACACACATTAAAAAAATAAATCAATGCAATTTTCATATTGTTAAAAAGGGGAGCTAGAGAGATGTTTCAGAAGTTAAGAGTACTGTCTGCTCTCCCAAGGAACCTGGGTTCAATTCCCAGCACCCACATCATAGCTCACAACTGTCTGTAATTCCAGTTGCAAGGGCTCTGACACCATCACACCAATGCGCATAAAATAAAATTAAATAAATTATTTAAAATTTTTTAAAGGATCTGAAAAATCTATTTGATGTATAGGTACACTTTAGACTCATCAGTTTTATGAATTCACCCAATCTTACAGGCTAGGACATTTTCCAGGATTCCAGATTACTAGGCAGAATTTCACAGAACACAACTCTACCTGAAGAGCTCCAAGAATGGTGACTTTATGTAAGAAATCATCTTTGCAAAGATGGACTTAGAGATAAAGCAAGGGCAGGTGTTATCTGCAGCCCAGGGCAGGGTGTATATGTGTATGTGTGTGTGTGTGTGTGTGTGTGTGTGTGTGTGTGTGTGTGTGTGTGTGTTGGGGGAGGGGCGTGTCAGGAGGCTGCCTGTAAGCAACCAGAACAATGCCCCAAAGTTCCATGTGGCATTTTTGTCTTTATAGTGAACATTTCCATCTGATTTCAACTTTACAAACTAGTGCAGCCACCCCTAAGATGTTTCTCCTATTTAACAGCTGAGCACATCAGAACTCTACGGCACAGCACCAAATGCTGTTAGCATTCACTTCTTAGCACTGAGTGTCATACAACACAACGTGTTAACCCACTCTCCTGAGTCACAAGAAGGAACAGCCTAGAAAAGGCATTGGGTGACATAACTCAGTAGGCCAGGTATACAGTCCTTCAGTGCTACACGGATGTGATGAGCATATCCACTCAGAGATCTAGTGACTTGGTTCTCACTCTGTGGGAGGCTATACCATAACTTCCATCCCATAGTGATTGAAATGTTCTATTGGCAGATATTGAAGGTTCTCTTCTCTCTTACAGTACTAGAGTCATGAAACTTCTAACGAGCACATTTGCAGTTTTGAGGCCATTTCAATCTACATCTAGTGTGTGCAATATAATAGAAAGTGAAAGGGTCAGAGAAAAACAAAACAACAACAAACAAAACAAAACAAAACAAAACAAAATCCTCTCCTTGCTTCAAAACGGCTGGGACTAGAGCCAGAGGGGCGGGAGGGGTCCCATAGTCCATTCTAGTTTCTCCCAGTGCGTTTCCCACCTTAAACTACACATTCTGTGCACAGAAGAGGCTAGAGCTTATAAAGGCAGGAGGACCCTGTGGGCGTGGCCATGAGCAATAGAGCGTCAGTGTGGCTGTGGAGCTGTGCGTGAGTGTTCCTTCATGAATGAGACTCACTAGTGCTTTCCCTGGAAGCGGCTGATGAGCTAAGCTGGAAGAGGGACAGACGACCAAGGATTTATAATTAACTGATGTTTCAAGGCCATTTGTAAGAAAAAAAAAATGTAAAGTAGACACAGGAAGTTATTGCATAACACGGCAGGCTGCTGATCATTCAGATAAAACACTTACCTCTGTCATCAGATTTAACTATTGCTCAGAGCCCAAGCCTTAACATGACATGTAACATTACCAAACACCCCTTTATTCTTACCTGTTTTGGTTGCTCTAATATTTGAAGGTATGGGCCGTCTGTTAAAAACAAGCACAACACAAGAAAACCAAGAGAAAACTGTGAGACTTCTGGAATCTTGTATGTAATACAAAGCAAGCCAAATGCTGAAGTTATGTTTTAAACAGAGAACTCAAATCGATTTTTATAGGTGAAATTCCACTGATATGTGTTCTCATTTGAAATATTAAATATATGCTTTATAAATATTTATTTTATTCTTTGCCCATAAGTGCTTTGCTTATTGCTCGAGGAATCCAGGTGAGAGTGTCTGACGCCCTGGAACTGGAGTTACAGGTGGTTGTTAGCTGCCGTGTGATACTGGGACCCAAGCTTGGGTTGTCAGGAAGAGAACTGGACACTCTAAACTGCTGACCAATTGCTCCCGCTCCTAAGTTCAGCTTATTTTAACAGTAGTGTTATAGTTTAAGTGACTAGCAATAAATAAATAGCTTTTTCTGAATGGCGATGGTACACCGCTGGACCGAACAAAAGGTCTGAATGCTGGCAGAGATCCCGACACGAGCAGTCCTCAGGCTCATGTCTCAACAAGCATTTAGGGCACCGATACAGTTGAGTGCAGTGAGCACCTCTGAGTGGTATGGTGTCAGGTGACCTTCACTCATAGACTACTTTCCTCCCTCAAAGAGAACTGCCCAGTATTAAATGAAGATAAAAACCCACAGGAGGGAGATCCTGGCCATGTGCCGCTCCCAACACTGCTCCTGAATTGTAGTCTTTCCCTCACCTCAAGCCAAGGGACGGCCACTGTTGCCTAACTGGCTTCTTCCTTGCCCTCTGTGAGGCCTGAAGAACTTTTCTTGCCTCACCATGGCTTGTTTTGTTTTGCTTTGTTTTGTTTTGTGAGACAGGGACTCACCATGTAGCCTTGGCTCTCCTAGAGTTCACTATGTACGCAAAGCCGGCCTCAAACGCACAGAGATTTTCCTGCCAAGTGCTGGGATTAAAAGCACGGACCACTCCCCTGGCGTCTTAGTCCTAGCTTTTCATGCAGACATAATAAAGTACCTACCAATGTGCTCATAAGAACTCTGCTCTAAAACAGCCCAGAGTTATGATAAAATACCAAAAATAATGTAATTGAAGATAAATGCATGCCAATTAATTACTATGAAAAGGACCTAAAGGCTCAATTTATATACCAATGATATCTGACTTGAAATTTCGAAATAAATCCACAACTTCTGAGACATAAATATAAATGTTATGATAAAAAAATTCCCTCAGGACCTCAGCTGGTTTCTACATCCCAGTATGATAACCAATAGCTGTGTAATACACAAACATATTCGACATTTTATAGTTGTTTGAGTGAAAATTAAGACTTGAAGCTGAAGACAGTCTAGAAGAACACTTCTGTGCTCATTTGAAAATTCACTCTCTTGGCTGAAGCTTAAGCCTTATTTTGCATAAGTAAATTTGAGAAGAGATAAAAGTTCAGGTTGCAATTTTTAATAAACTGTAACTTCAAAGAGAATATATTTTATCTTCTCAATATTATGACTGATCAGATAACACGGAAGGCTAAACACTGTACCAGGAAAGCAATTGGAAACCTAATTTGAAGCTAAACAGACAGATGGGTGCTTACTGGGGTTAACAGCGTAGCAAATTACCTTCTTCTGTCTCATGGAATTCATCTCTTGACACTTTAAACTTTTAGAAAGGTAACTGCTAACTTTAAATTTCAAAAAGAAAATTGCTAGAATTTAACTTTTCTGAGGAAATAAAACTGATTAGAAAATGATTTCATGCTATGCATATCATACAGCTTGTATGACAATATTAAAAATATACATTTCCTCTAGGCATCCAAAAGAGCCAGGCCAGGAAGGTGGCAATATGTAGATAAGATGCTGCTGAAATACGGAGGCAGAGAAAATATCCTCATGTTAGGCTCCAAGTCCCTTCCTTCTTAACAGCCCTTCTGAACCGATCACGGGATTGGTTTTAGGCTTTCCTTACATATGGAAATTCCATGTGGAGAGGGGGCAATCCTCACCCTTAGAAGAGCACACCCAAGGGTCAGTGGAGTAGAACACTGGGGCTGATACACAGATACTTGTTTTAAGGCTAATATTCTGTTGGCTACATTTCTGGGCCAGAGAAAAATGATCTTCCATTGTGAAAAGAAAATTAAATCACAGCAAAATGACACAGACCTATCAGCTGTCCCTTCTTAGAGAGTTTCCAACACAGGGTTGGAAATACTAATACTTTGAGATTTTAAGAAGTTGAGAAGATTGAAAAAATCCACATGAAAATTACAAGCAAACACTGTCGCAGATAACCTTTCTACTCCTTTAAAATCTGAACAAAATGTCCCGTCCATCTTGGACTATAAAAACAGGACAGCACACACAGGAAACAGAGCCAGAGATCGAGTGCAAACCAGGAGCCGCTACAACAGGAAAAGGATGCACTTTACATGCACTTCTGAAGGATGCTCTAACACTATGGAAAAGACGATTCCTATAACACAATGGTATGAACACCAACGACTTTCTGAGATGATTCTTCGGATAATTTTATTTCTAAGTCCATAAACCAAAGGAAAAGGAGAACACCTTAGAACATCATCTGCCTGCAGGGTGCTGTTTAGTATTCGTGAGGCATTTTCTAGAAACCCGTGCTTTCCCCGAGGGCAGAACCGGGTCTGTAACATTTTCAATAAAGCAGAAATGCTAAAGGAAGCGCTTGGGGTCTCAGAGTTTAGAAGTGCACAGGAAACACGGTTGCCTCCCCTGCTCTTGGTCTGTCACATGAAGGTGACTTAGAGCGTGCTGGACAGCTCAAGATCGCAGATAAACTGTGGTGGTTAGGAAATACGAGTTTGGGGTAAAGGCAGACAGGCCTCTGTGATGTAACTTCTGGGTACCAGTGAGGAGGGTGACATATTAACTCTCCTTCCTCCCATGTGTGTAGAAAACTTTCCGTAAGGCAGGTGCTGGCGCAACCATAGTCATTTTAAATGAAAATGATAAAAACTACATCACGAGACACAGAAATCCGGAGCACACAAAGCACCTGCTGTCCACCTCAGTGATCGACAATCACTTCTATACGCATCTCTGCCAACTAACAAGTGGTTGCTGAAGACAGCTTAGCTCCAACAGGTGATCAAAACAGCAAAGGAGCCATCACACCAAGGCTACACACATGCCAGTCAATAATGAGTCTAAATGAAGCCCGTGTGCTATAGCATAAATGACCTTAAACAATTTGTGGATTCGTTAATTAGCAGTCATGTCAGGAAGATTAGTTCTGTATGCTTGATCTGGTCAGAATATAAAGGTTACTTTCCTACTGTTTTCCCAGAGCCTCGTGTCCTGGCTGACAAGACTACACCCCAGATACAGAGCTGAGGGGCTGAGATTGGTTCTCTGTGAGCTGTGCTAAAGCAAAAAAGGAGCACAAAAGGGTAATGAGATTTGGAGAAGAGGAAAGTCCTTACACTGGCTGAAGACATTGCTTCAGGGTATTCTAACAGAGATCAGAAACCACACTTGCTAAAACAATGTGTGTGTGTGTGTGTGTGTGCGCGCGCGCGCACTCGCGCGCGCGCGCTCGCATGCACACCGGAGCATTTTTGTGAGACACATTTCCAGAAAGCATACTGAAAGGGTGGTTTTAAAACACGAATCACCACTTCCTTCCTATGAATATTGTTGAATTTTAAAAGAGACTGTTGTGGCTGAAGAGATGGTTCTGTGGTTAAGAGTGCTTGTGTCTCTTCCAGAGGACCTGGGCTAGGTCCCGAGCACCCACAAAGGAACAGGTTTCCTTATAGTAATTTCATATATACTTAGTCGGGTTGACCCACATCTCCCGGACTCCTGACCCCAAATATTATTTTTAAGGGAAAGCAAAACAACAGGAAAAGGGGGTGTTTTTCTTACCTGTTGACAGTGGTATTTCTGGCGGATATAATTCTGTATTAAATATTGAGTGAGTCAAATGAAACATCTGCAAAGAAGAAAATACAAATATTTTAATTTCTTTTCTTTCATTAATACACAAAGCCAGAAAACTAACTACATGATTGAAAACTAGAAATAAAAACCTAAAAATAGGATTCCTCATATCAGAATTTTAACGTGCCTTTCTGGGACTTTCTTAGGCCGCTGTGTGTGTAACTTATGTAACAAAGGAATCTGAGGAGAATAATGGCTATGGGGTCCCTAAAGGCAAAGGCCTGGTGGATCTCACAAGCTGCGCATCTTCAGAGCCAAGAGAGCTTCAGGCATACTGAACCCTTCAGAAATGCTTGTAGAAGGAGTGATCTGAATCTTGCACCCTCTTAGGAACATGAGTTCAGTACATCCCAGAGGGTGGGGAGATGGCCCAGTTGATAAGGTGCTTGCTGCACAGCACGAGAAACCGAGGCCAGAGCCCCAGTACCCAAGTGAAAAGCTGGGCTGGCAGCATTTGTCTGCAGTACCAGCTCTGGGAAGGTGGAGACAAGATTTGTCAGGTTTGCTGGCTGAGAGTGTAGCTGAATCTATGAGCTCTAGGTTAAGTAAGACACCTTTCCTCAAAATCTAAGATGGAGAGCGACCTTCAGCCTCCACACACGTGTGAATGTACACTTACAGACAGACAACACACACATGCATGTGATCTTAGATATCTGTGCTTCTGTTCTGATGATAAATATATTCCTTATTGAGCTACAGAATTTCAAGGCCTTGAAAGGATTACAGGCTGTAGTTATACAACTTACAAAATGACTGGCAATACATCTGGGAACATGATGGAGCACAGAGCTCCCTTTCTCCTGGGAACATGATGGAGCACAGAGCTCCCTTTCTCACACTTCTCTCTTCTACTGCAGCAGATGATGGCACACTGAATAATGGCTCCAAAGATGTCTACATGCTACTCCACAGAACCTTCCTATTCCACAGAACCTATCTACTCCCTAGAATGAATCTGCTCCCCCAGAACCTATGCTTCCTATGGCAAAAGATATATTGCATGTGCCATCAATGTAGGACTATTAAATGACAGGATTATCCTAGAATATCCAAGTGTGCTACTTAGGAGAGTGAGAAATCAAAGTGCAGTGTGTCTACAGAGGCAGGAGTCGGGAATGCTAGCAGGACTCACCCAGCCTACAGAGGCAGGAGTCGGGAATGCTAGCAGGACTCACCCAGCCTACAGAGGCAGGAGTTGGGAATGCTAGCAGGACTCACCCAGGCCTACAGAGGCAGGAGTCGGGAATGCTAGCAGGACTCACCCAGGCCTACAGAGGCAGGAGTTGGGAATGCTAGCAGGACTCACCCAGGCCTACAGAGGCAGGAGTTGGGAATGCTAGCAGGACTCACTCAGCACTATAGGCAGCCCCTAGAAACTTGGAAGGCAAAAAGTAAACCTGTAGCCCTGTTGGTGCCTTGACTCTGACATTTTTTATTCTAATCTTTAGAAGATATTTGTGTTGTTTCAAATACTATGGTAACTTGTTACAGGAAAAATACGCAACTAGGAAAACTGAAAGAGTGAACATATAACATTTTGATAGAATTGAGCACTATCTTGGTAAGTTACTACTAATAATTATTTCAAAAGGAATTTTCCCAGTTAGCTCATTTAGAAATTCACATTTGTATGTGTGAGCTCACTATTGTCTCACTCTCCTGTGGTGACTTGTTGAAATGTTTGTAGACAACATAGAAATCAAATTATTTTTTTCACTTTCTCTGGTCAGCTTGCAAGCTGGAAGTTGTTTTTTTTTTTCTTATTAGTAAATCACTAGATATTCTTGGGTACCTCAAATCCTACTATGTCTAGTTAAATCAAGAATAAGAAGAGTAATGCTTACATGTTTATTGCATTCGTGTGTGTGTGTGTGTATAGTGTGAGAGTGAGTATGTGTAGTGTGTGAGTGTATGTGTATGTGGTGTGAGAGTATGTGTAGTATGTGTATATGCATGTGCAGTATGAGAGTATGTATGTATATGTAGTGTGAGTGTGTGTGCATGTATGTGGGTATAGGGTGAAAGTGTATGTATGTGTAGTGTGAGTATTTGTGTTTGAGTGTATGTGCATGTATATGTATATAGTATGAGGATGTGTGTGTAGTGTGTATAGTGTAAGAGTATATATATATATATATATATATATATATATATATATATATGTAGTATATGTGTGTAATATGAGATGTATGTGTGTGTGTGCGTGCGTGCGTGTAGCATGAGTGTGCTTATGTGTGGGTAGTGGAGGAAGTCAAACTCAAGCTGTCTTAGTAAGCACTTTGCTCTCTGAAAAATCTCACTGGCCCCTAAAATGTGATGTTTAAATGCGAGTCACTTCAAATCCACTTGAGGGATACAAATTTTCAATTGAGGAGCAAAGAGTGTGCTATATTTCAGTCCTTAAAAGAAAAGCACACCTGTGCCAGTCACTACTTACCACGAAAGACATACTGAATGGGAAACTAGGTTTTACAACAATAAGCTCCAAGCCTCCATCTCTGAGCAAAGAGAATAATAACCTCACAAAGCAGTCCTTTGCTGTGGTCCTGCCTCTGTCTGCAGTGAGCGGGCTGCGGAGAAGCCCACTAAGACAGAAGCCCTGTTACATGCAGCATGTGCTGTTTGCTTGGTGACGGGTGGAGAACAAACTCCAGTGTGGCTGAAACACGGAGGACACCTCCCTCAGAAACGCAAACTTTAGAAAAGATAGACTTAAAACTTAAAAGCCTCCAAGGGCCTCCCCCTCACACGCATAACAACTGAACTATCAGAACATGCCCACCCTGCTGATGAGCTCAGAACTGCTGCCCACATGAGACACTTTCAAAATGACTGTCCTCAGCAAGTCTTACTCTTTTGTGGCATAAAAGACCATCTCTGGTTGCTAAGATTTCCTGTGTACAGACAGGAAGGCATGGTTTGAAACCAAGCAGGCAGCCCTCATGGTGGTGAGGGTTGGCCTGGGTTAGAAGAGGCCCATTAAAAGTGAAAGGTTAAACAAGGATTTGATCGCATGGTTGCCAGGTGTCTTTTATGCTGCAATAAAAGAAAACATCCTTAGGTTTACCCAATACCACCATCTTTATAGCAGGAGTAGATGGTGCACGTTCACTCCAGCCGCTGGGTGAGAAGAGGAGGGCCACTGCAGCTCTGACTGCAGCTCTGAGGCCATTGCAGCTGTCACTGCGGCTCAGGCCACGGCAGCTCTGACTGCGGCTCTGGGGCTGTGTGACTATAGAAACACCAGGTCTCCCCCAAATATTTCATTTTCAGTTTTATTTTTGGCTGACTCTTTGTAAGCATAAATTTGGGAAATGGTAGTCTCGGGTGTTTACCACCAAAATTTAAATGTGAAGTAGTAACGGGTGTTGTGCTAGGGCTACCTTGGTAAATATTGTCCCTGCACTGGTTGTAGCTTTCAAAGCTCAGCTTAGACCTCTTTTGCAAAGTCATCCTTAACCTGCTTGTTCCCCAATGGAATGTGCAGCAATCCCGCCCACTGCTTCTGTCTCTCAGTGAACCATGGCAACATCTGCAGATGATGTAAAGTGTGGTTCGGTTACTCCAGCCGGGATGCAGTCCTGAACCCAGTGGGCATATCACCTGTCCCTTCATCTCTAGGATGCTAATGTTCTAGCATAAAGTCTTCTATAAAGTTTCGATAGATAGCTAAGGAGCAAAGAGATACCAGTATTTTAAATAATTTAAAAGATCATTCAAGTCCACTTTTAATATTACCACTGTAATCATGCTAGCGTCTAGAAACTGCTTTCTAGAATCAGTTCTCCGCTCCCTATATTCTCTACGGGGAGAAGAGAAAGAAATGGAAGTATCAACCATCAACATGGACTCACCAGACTGTCTAACACTTCTATGGGTTTAGAATTTTTAAGAGAAAAAACTAGAAGGAAAGGGAAGACACAGATATCCTCATATCAGTCTGTGTCATGGCTGCTGTCACACCTATGATGACGTCATAATAAACACTGCTCCACTCTCAAAGCACTCTTACTCCCACAGACTGCAGCGGGATTAACTACAGTACCTTTGTAAAAGCATATTCAGAATTCATAAGTGCTCTTCCTTAATGTGACCTTATTTGGACACGGCAGCCTTTGCCTTTATATATAAGTTAAGATGAATTCACACTAGACAGAGATGGATCCTCCATCCAAAGATGTGTTTATAAGACAGAGGTGACGGTATGTGTGAAGATGTGGAGGAAAGCCACACAACAACAGACTGGCTGGTGTGATGCCAAGGATCTCTAAACACACCCAGGAGTGGTAGGAGGCAGGAACTATCCTGCCAGCCCCCAATTCTGAGTTCTGGCCTCCAGACCTATGAAAGGATACATTTCTATTGTCTCAAGTCACCAGGTTTGTAGCCAGACGTTAATAGCAGCCCTAGAAATCTCACTGAGTAGCAATCTCTTTTTTATACACGAGTTGCCATATGAAATACTGGGATCAGACCTTCACCCACCGCCACAACTGACTCAGTGACTACTTTCTGGCATGTAGTATATACAGTTTTATGCAAAAATACATAGGAAAGGGCCCTTTCCAACTCTGGAAAAACAGAAAAACAAAATAAATTAGAGTAGTGTTTACTAATTTAGGGTTTGCTTGATACTGAGCTACTAGTGCTGTCTCTGTGTGTTTGGAATAAGAACGCATTTAAACAAAGTTGCTAGTGAGATGAGGACTTACTTGCCCAGTTCCGTATGGATCATCGTCTGCCATGGTGAAGCTGTACAAAATAGAACATAAGAAATCAAAGCTGTAACACTGGAGTGAATCTTAAAGATCCTACAACTCTGGCACATATGCAGGACTAGGCTGCATTTCTACAGGGACCACAAATGTCTGCAAAAAAGACCTCTGTAGGAGGGCATCGTGTATGCAGTACCTCCTTGGCATCTACCTCTCATTGTAGAGAGACCGCAGGATCTAAACCCTCTGGCTAAGCTCAGTGGCCTCAGTTTGATACAGCTGGTCCTACCTCTGTGTAAAAATCAGGTCCAGATGGAATCTTGTGGCAACTTCTACTTATTATAGTCTAACTACCAGCAGTTTATAGTCTTATCCCTCTTGTGCATTTTTTTCTCATGAACTCTGAGATAGTCTTAGAACTGTCTAGACTTGGTAGAGAGGCTGAGGAGGTCCTGATACCATTTAACATAACACTTGGGTGGGCATAGAATGCCACCCTCTGCCCTCTTGTGAGGACCGGTGAGAGTCATTCTGTCTTTGTCAAAGTGCAATGGAAGTTCTCTAACTCTAGAAAGTGCACTAAAAAAACAACAAAAACAAAACCAAAACAAAACAAAACAAAAAAAAAGTGAGAACATCAAACCTGAAAGTCTCAAATTTATTGAACTTAGCAAGCTATTAATATAACCAGCCTCAGCGATATTCAATCACCCAGAAACCCTGATAAACACATAGAATCATGTATCTGTACCTCAAAAATCAGATTCTGGGCTGGTGAGATGGCTCAGCAGGTAAGAGCACTGACTGCTCTTTCGAAGGTCCTGAGTTCAAATCCCAGAAACCACATGGTGGCTCACAACCACCCATAATGAGATCTGACGCCCTCTTCTGATGCGTCTGAAGTCAGCTACAGTGTACTTATGTGTAATAATAAATCTTTGGGCTAAAGTGAGCAGGGCCAACCAGAGTGAGCAGAGGTCCTAAAAATTCAATTCCCAACAACTACATGAAGGCTCACAACCATCTGTACGGCTAGTGTACTCACATACATTAAATAAATAAATAAATAAATAAATAAATAAATAAATCTTTAAAAACAAAACTGCATTCCATGCCAGATAAAACCCAAATGTAGAAAAGCCCTGGCTTCTAGCACATGAGGGAACAGTCTCTGTAGCAAAGGATGGGCTGTTGTGCCCACCCTGGAGCGTGAACATAGGCTGATGGAAGAAAAGAGGCTGGTTACTTTTCAATCTAACTTACTGTCTAGTCTCCATCAAAAGCCTATCTTACACTAATGAAAACATCTCGTAACATTCCCATAACGTAAGGCTTCATTTCCAGTGAAAGGCTCTGAGCAATAGCACCACGTGACTAACGGGACGCACTGGAGGCTCCGGAGCACCCCCAGGGGCACATGGAGCAGGGCCAGCACCAACGAAAGGAAAAGTAGGAGCTCTAAGTCCTTTGGGACAAGTTCACAAAGGTTTGTGCAAGGAAGTGGGGTTGCTTAAAATTAGAAACACTTGAAAATGTTTAAACACAAGCCGGTGAGCAGGCTCAACCGTTAGGAGTGCAGAAGACCCAGATTCCGTTCCCAGTACTTACACGGGCAGCTCACAACAGTCAAACTCCAGTTACAAGGGGTCTGACGCCCTCTTCTGGCCTCCGAGGGTACCTGCACAATAAAGTACACATAAACTTATGCAGGCACACACAAACACATAATTTACACATACATTACATATTTAGAAAGAAACCACGAGCTGGGTGTAGTGGCACACGCTTTTAATCTCAGCATTTGGGAGGCAGAGGCAAGTAGATGTCTTTGTGGTAGAGGTTAGCGTGGTCTACACGGTGAGTTCCAGGGCTACACAGTAAGATTCTTGTCTTAAAACAAAATGAAGCAAACAAAACAAAACTCTCCATGTAGCTGCAACTAAACATATTTATTCAGAAAAAAAGTTAAAACAGGGGAATTTTGACTTGCTATACTAAAGGGGTAAAGGGGTATGACATCATTGAAAATACCAGGGTTCTGCCACTGCCTGGTATGTGACTTTGGATACTAATTAATTTCCACAAACAATGTTTTACACTATCCTTATGACTCTAGGTTTTCCATTAACCTGGGTGATGATATTCTTTCCTAACAAGCCAAAGGCAATCGTCAAAGGTGGAGGTGGCACTATTGCCTTATTAAACTGTCCAAACCCACTTAGTACCTTTATGTCATTCATTCTGTATATACCTGAACAAGGATGACACCAACAGGCAGGTTAATGTGGAAGGGAGATAGCTCAGGAGGTCTCAACCCTAGACTAGGAACTGCAGGCACACAGGAAAAGCTGAGAGCTTGAGAAATTGTGTTTCCCAAAAATTCACACTGATTGGTTACTCAATACCAACGGAGACATTCATACAAGTAGCATTAGATGGATGGAGCAGATTGATTGTTTTTTTTTGTTTTGTTTTGTTTTTTTTTTACTTTGAAAAAGATATATCAATTAAAGAAAAAGAGGTCGTGAAGTTTTGAAAGAGAGGTACATGAAAGAAATACATGAAGGAACTTAGAGGCAGGAGAAGGGGAAAATTATATAATATATTTTCATCTTAAAGTTATTCTTTTAAATTGGATGGTTTGTAGAAGTTTGAGTAGGAGACTTTAACACAAAGAATCTCTCACTTCAACTTGGAAGATTCAACTCCAACCACACTTCACAGACGTAAGGGTATCCTGGTCCATTCCCTAGACAAGGTCCTAATGAAGATGGCTCCACCTTAATTGTCTGACAGACTACAGAACTGGGCAGCTTGTCATCATGACACCCCTCTCCTAAGGTTTCTAGATTATGTGTGGCTAAAAACTTAACTCCATAAGATACTACAGAAGCTCAAGGAACACTCGGGTGACTTAGAATCTTGATGCATAAAGTCTTGGTCGTTACTGAGGTGTTGAAAGGTAACAGCAGCTCTAGCATGATATAAATGCTAATTTATAATTTTAAACTAAAAATGTCAAAAGAAAGAAACCAAGAGACACTTGGAAAGGATGAATCACTGAGTAATATTTGCATTGATTGCAAAAGCAAGTTTATATCTAAAATGTTGAAATATCGACTAAGCTTTGGAACTGGGGATGAGAAAGCAGTGGGAAAGTCCCTTATGTACCCCTGCTTCCTCAGCCTTCCCCCACTTTCCTTTTGCTCACTCCTGCGCTTTTGAGGAAGGACCTTGAGACACAAAGGGAGACACAAGCCTGGGTCTCATTTATGCATCTGTCTAACCCAACCAGGACACTTTGGGAAGATCTTCTCACCACATAAGGAGACACAGAAAATGTAGCTAGGTCTCAACAAATATCCAGGGAGTTGTGGTTTTCATACAAAGCACAATGTACCAAAACCAGCCAAGTCCTGAGTATGTGACATATTCTATGAATGCTGAATGAAATGTTTCCTGCATTCCTGTGGCACCTTCCTAGTAATTCAATCTGACACAGGGGCATCTTGGTGAAGCAGCTGGACTGAGTGGAGAAATTCTAAAGCCATGGGTGTGTGCCATCAAGGACAAAGTCAGGAGAATTCCTGTCAGTAAATGTATAGCATCTAGGTTCAGAGATATAGGCAGTCGAGGCCTGACTTACTGTAAACACCACCACCACCAACAACAACAACATCAACATCAACAACTCTTTCTGTTCTGTTAGATTTTGTTGGGAAAAAAAAAGCTCTCTAAATTTCCCAACCCATTAAAATACCATAATCCACAGAGAACCACAATGTGCACTATGAAAAGTAGCCTGTCAGATACCAGCTAGAAGGTGCACTTGGGAATCGGGGGTGGGGTGGGGTGGGGTGGGGTGGGGTCGGGTGGCATGATGGTTTAAAATCCTAGTAACCACAGGTGTCACTTAGGTGTAATTTAATGTACTGGTTTTTAGCAATATGGGAAAAGTTCCTGGGAAAAGAGACTTTTCACAACATTTTTGTTTTGTATCTTGTAAGGACAATAAATTGCTAAAGATAAAATTATAAAATATGTTAAAGCTTCTTTTCCATAGAGAATTTTTTGAAGAAAACATAATGTAAGGGCTATGGCCACATACAGTGGATACCATGTAAAATATTCAGAGGGTGTAAATTCTGCAAGTCAATTTTCAGGAGTTTGTGATGTGCTCTGGTCTAACTATTTGCATTCTTATTCTACAACTGTAAGTTAAATATTATGGAATTGCTATAACAATGGGGAAATTTGTACAGTGACATGGGAATTTATCTAATACACATTAGACGTGCACTAGAATAAAAAAGAGGCTGAATCTAAATTTAAATCATTGAACCTAAAATGCCCTGACATTGTTAAATAAAATATGAAGTATAAATTCGTCAAAACTCCTGATTATTCCTGACTGCTCTTCAGAAACGTCGCCCTTTCTGTGCGTCCTCCTCTCTGACAGTATGTCACACTAATGATAAATGTGGGCAATGGACTTTTTTTTTTTTTTCAGAAATGCTGATTTCTAAAAGCTTTCTTTTTAAAAATAAATCAATGTTTCTGTGTATGCTGCCACACCGAGATTCGCAGAACCTGGTTTCCCACGTTTTTTTTTTTTTTTTCTTAAATTTTCAATATTATTTCACCAGGAGCATCGTGACAATGACCTAGAACAATATACGCACCTACAGCAAATGCAAATCGGAGAGCTGATGCAGAAACCCATTCATAATGGAGTGTCAACCTAGTAGGCTGGCAGACCCATGGGAAACACTCAGCGAGCTAATTCATGTGAAGCTTATTAGTGAGTGGGAGATACAGAACATATGTTAACTCACCAGACTGTCTAATATCTCACTCATGATAAATTATAGGAAGAAAGGTGCAAGATAAACTTTCCGTCATCCTGAGAAAGACCCAGGCTCATATACTTGAGTGCTTAGTCACCAGGGAGTGGCACCATTTGAAAGGATTAAAAGGATTACGAGGTGTGGCCTTGTTAGAGGAAGTCTGTCTCTGAGGAGAAGCACTGAGGTTTCAAAAGCCCATCCCAAGTCCAGAGTCTGCCTTTCTCTGCCTACAGACCATGATGCAGAACTCTTAGCTGCTACTCCAGTGCCTGCCTCTGTCCTCTGCTCTCTGCCACGATGATAATGGACTAAACATCTACAACTGTACGCAAGGCCCAGTTAAAGGCTTTCTTTTAGAAGAGTTGCCTTGGTCATGATGTCTCTTCACAGCAATAGAACAGTAGCAAAGACAGATAAATCTCCCACCAATAGCCACTGGCAGTCTACCATATTTGAGTCTGAAGTGGTTGTATGCCACTACCCTATAAATTGTCTTTTTCCCTGGGGGGGAGTTTAGAAGTTATTCTCTGAAGTATTATGAGCTCACAGGACTGGATGGCTGGTTCTACCATCATCTAGAAGTGATCCAAAGATCCTGGAAGGCTCAGGATTAACCCAGGGACAATCTAGCTAATCCCTGGTGCCAGTTATGCTAAGGAGGAGAAACCACTGAGTGCTCTGGCCTCAGGACAAGTGCTCTCCTTTGTATGGGGAAAGAGTGAGCTAAGCTTGACAGACTGCTTCCGCAAGGAACTGGAGGTAATGTTCACATATGCTGGCCACTTGCTATGCCGAGCCCAGAAAGCAGAGTCCACCTGAAGAAGCAAGCTTCAGAGAGAATGAGTCATTTGCTCAGGCTGACAGACTAGAGCTGGCCCCTCTGACTGCACAGCTTATGGCCCTTGTACTAGTGTAATGGGCGATGTGACTTTTCCTTCTGACAGAAGTATTTTTCACTTAAAAACATCTTTACTTCAAGCCTCTCAAAAGTTCTGGCTGGAGCTAGTCTACTCATGATATTAGCTGCTAGCTGGGATCTTTTCTTCAAGGTTTTATTAATTTTTATTTTATGTGGCTTGAGTGTTTTGCCTGCAAGCATGACTGTGCACTACAAATGTGAGGGTACTGGCAGAGACAAGGAGGAGAGTGCCAGATCCCCTGGAACCAGCGTGACAGGAGGTTGTCAGCCACCATGTGGGTATTAGGAAGCAGTCTGGGTCCTCTGCAAAAGCAGGAAGCACTCTTACTAGGTAAGCCTTCTATCTCTTCAGCCATGGTAAGTAGACTTCTAAAGGGTTACACACCTGTGCTGGGGGCTGGGGTGCTGCCTGCCAGGGGAACTGCTAACATTCAAGCTGTTCCTGTTGTTTTTTGTTTGCTTTCAGATAAGACCCTCTAGAGAAGATTGCAAAGAGCTGCTTTAAACCAGCCGCCTTTGCCAACTCCCTCTTCTACGTGGTGTGGAGTGATTTTTTTTTGCTTACTATAATCTTGTTATAATGGTGAATTCTCCACAGTTGAGGTGTTCTGCCAGTTTTGTGCATGCCAACACATGAAGTAGCATGCTGTCATGGTGACTGGAGCGGGAAGAGGCTCCCTTTATGCACATACACATCGTCCAGTCAAATTCCTTTCTCCACCGGGGAGAAGCACATTAGGAGTCTCAGAATGTTTCTCTCCTTTCTGCAACATGCCTTCTCCCGAGTGTGCTTTCTGTTCCTTCATCTATTACCTGGTGAGCCCATATAACGCTTCTACAGAGTGTAACCCGTAGAACAGAATAGGACCTTACACTGCATGAATTTCAAATGAGCGATTCACAAGTCAATCCAAACGTGAGGTAAAATACCAATTCTAAGTCAAGTGAGAGAGAGAGAGAGAATGAGAATCTCACAAAAGCCACAGTTAACTAAAGATTAAAATATGTGTGAGCTTCATCTACAGTGCTGCAGGAGCAGATCCGTGGTTGTTGTGCATGCCATGGTCTGTATCACAGAGAAACCATGTTTGAAATATTACCTGGATGTTTTCTGCCCTTCATTAACCCACTAGAAAGAGGTTTACCTACCCTGTCAGTTTCCAAAGAAACAAAACCACACTAGAGTGACATAGTCTGAACTCAGAGCTTATAGCTGTGGTAGGCTCAAAACAATGGCCACTGCCCTTTTCTACCCTCACAACACAGGGACAATAAAATTGACATCTCTGCCCCTTGAATGTTGTCAGGCCCATGGCAGGCACTGACCAACAGGAGGATGTAGAAATGAGTCACGAACATGGCTGTGAAGAAGCCGTTCAATGACTGGATTTTCTTTCCTGGAAGGGAAAGGCCTGGCCAGCGCAGTGGAGGATGAGAACCCACGCATGGTGTGGAAAAGCAGCGGAGTTCAGCTGAGCCCGAGGTGGCAGAGCAGCTGAAGACCTTCACAGATCAGCCAGACAAATCACCACACACAGCCACAGGTCACAAGAAATGAGGCATGTCTGTGTTTCTATGTGCTGCTTTGTGATTTATCTCTCCGCGGCAAAGGCTAGCCAATCTGAACGGTGAATAAATAGAAAGGCAGCAGCGTACACACTGCATCTCAGTCAGTGTCATGGGAACAGAGGGCATGTGGGGCATGGGTTAATCACCCTGGCAATTCAGTATCACAACTTTAATTACACTCTTAGTCACGGCGCTGGACTTTGCACTGGCTTTTCTCCATTGGCTACTGAATTCCCCATTGAACCAAAAATAAATAAATAAATTTTTTTTTTAAAAAAAGAAAGAGCAAAAAGAAACAAAACATCCCAAGCCATCCAAAATATGCTCCCAAACCCTGTGACATCAGTACACGATTAGAACTGTTAAGACTCTGAAGGTGTACTCGGTAATGAGCCCTGTTAGCTTTAAGTAAAGATGCCATTATAAAACAAGTTAATGATACATTAAACCCCGTCAACCCTGATGTCTACAGTTTACTACTCGACAACAACCCTGACTCCTGCCTGTCTCATTCCTGCAAATGCAGCCTTCTCCAACCAATGCAGTTAACAGTCTTGTCGCTCACTTCTTTCCTCACGCTGTTTCTTGTGTGTGCACTTCCTTTCTGTGTCCACGGCCACACCCTAGGGCAGACCTTATTACCTCACTCTGACAGAAACAGCTTTTCTACGGCTCCCCCCATGGCAGGGTGTCTTCCTGATTAAATGTCTTTCAGATCACTGCCAGGTGCTTTTACACAGCGAAGTCCAAAGAGCAACTACGCAGCATCTGATTATATTATATTATATTATATTATATTATATTATATTATATTATATATAAGCACCACAACTATCACCATGGTTCAATACAAACACTTGACTATAGGGAAATCAATCATTTAAAGATGTATTGCTTGGCCAACAAGATGGCTCTGCAGGTAAAAATACTTGCTGCTAATAAGCTCAAGGACCTAAGTCCTTACTTGGAACTTACATGCTAGAAGGAAAGAACCAGCTTCCAAAATTGTCCTCTACATATGTGAATGCTTACTACACACACACACACACACACACAGACACACACACACATGTAACAGCGCCATGTCATTTCCACTGTGTACATCTCTTCACATCTCAAGATTCTATCCTGTTTAGATATTATGTACTCTGCAAAATGGTACTTCAAAATCAACTTCTGCCATAAAACCTGTATTTTCTCTTGCACTGTTACCGTCTCGGTCCATATAAGGTCTATAGCATTTCCTGGTGTTTTTGCACTACGGTCCGCTGTTTCTATGCAACTTAATCATACATATATATTTACAGTCTCCTTAAATGGATGGGTGCCTTACAGCCAGCAATGGGAGTTTTGATTTTTTTGTATTTCAAAACCAGTAGAATAAACGATTTATACTGAAACCAGACAGAAAGGGTCGCTCACCTATACCTGATTCCCTTCGCATTAAATACCAAGAACAAGCACATTTGTAGGAAGAGGAGCGCATCACTGCTTGCCAGAGGCCAGGGGAGTAAGTGGCGATTAGGAAGGGAGCCATCATTTACCACAGTCAAAGCGTTCTTCTGGGAAGATGAGGAAGTTTCAAGACAAAGCTGTAGAGAAATGGTAGCTAGCCAACATATTGAATATATAAATGCCCTGGAATAATGTCTTTCAAAATCATTAATAACATGTTACAGCCGGGCAGTGGTGGTGTACGCCTTTAATCCCAGCACTCGGGAGGCAGAGGCAGGTGGATTTCTGAGTTCGAGGCCAGCCTGGTCTACAGAGTGAGTTCCAGGAAAGCCAGGGCTACACAGAGAAACCCTGTCTTGAAAAAAAAAATCTTTAAAAATCCACACAAATCAAATTTCAGTCATTATAAATCAAACAAACACTATTTGATCTTGCCATATTCATATTTGATCTTGCCATATTCATATGCAATCATGAAACACAATAGCCTGAGACACTGAACAAGAGATGCAGGCTGCACAGTTTAAGTGAACTCCAAGCTCACCCTCTGACTGACAGCACTTTCTAATCCAGGCCACAGGAAACAGAGTTCAAATAAAGAGCAGTTATATCACTGGCCAGAGAAACGGTATGCATGCAAAGCCTCAGAAATCTACAATCAGGCCACCTTTGCTCTGATGAAATACTAACAAAGATCCCACAAAGCTCAGTGGAAAGCCACTGGTGGGCTACAAATGCTCTGGTACGATTACAGAGGCCATACAGAGCTGAGAGACGCTGAGGGTGCAATCACGTGGGTTGAAGAGACAAAACTCTACTCTGAATGAAAGAAAAACATGCAAATTCTTCACATCGTGATATCTATAATGAACAACAAAAATATTGAAGCCACAAAGAAGCAGGTACCTTTGTCCCAGAAGACATAATGATGAAATTCGTAGCTAGTGATTTTAAGACAGCTAACAAAAGTGTGTTCAATGATATAAAAAAAAAAGATAGGCATAATGAATGAAGAGAGAGTTCAGCAGCAAAAATACCAAGGCTTTTAAACAAAAATAAGTCAGTCTTAGAACTGAAATGAAATTTCACCAAATGGACTTTCCAGTATGTTGGACGTTATAGGAGAAAGGATCAATAAACTAAAACAAAGAACAATAAAACTATCCAAACCAAAACACAGAGGAAAAGAAGACGCACACACTACCTCAGTGATTTAGGGGACAATATCAAGTAGTCTATCTATTTGTAATTTAAAGTACTAGGGAAAAAGAGAAAATTGTAGAAAAGAAGGTAAATTTTTTTTCAAAAGTTGGCTTATATACCTCTACCCATATATCCAAGAATTTAAATCTCCATGTTTGATAAAGAGAAAAGCATGAAATGCTGACTAGGTAGAAAGCCCCTGTGTCAAAACAAACAAACAAACAAACAAACAAAACAAACAAACAAAACCCAAAAGCAGAAGCTGAAATATAATGTGAAGGTAGCTCAGAGCTAGAAGAGAAGGCACTGGTACAGAATGGTTTGACAATAAAGGGGAACTGACATTTTCTAATAAAGCCGAGCTGAGAGAATTCATAACTCATAGAAATGACCGAAGGCATTCTAAAAGCAGATCTTTGAGGTGAAGGGAAATGAGATAGACTTGGACCTTTAAGAGACAAGGAGAACACCACCAGTGATAAAGGTGTGGGCACACGGGACTTTCGCTTTGCAATATGTTCAAACATACTGTACAACAAACACATTGAACAACACAATATATTCTGGAGTATTCTGAACCCATGGAGGGAAAAAGTCTACCAGCACTAGCAGAGAGGAGAGAACAAATCAAAGCTTCCACGTTGAGTACGCAGCGCTTCACTCGCTATAGACGCAGGATGCAGAAAGCCACCTTTTTACACTACCAGAAGGGAGATAAAATGAAATTCTTCAAGTCCTTCGCTTATTTCATCTAAAAGATGATAATGAAAGACGAAATGTGGATAAAGAAGAGGCATCACAATATTTAAATGCAAATAAAATAAACTCAGCTATAAAAAGCATTCATGGTAAACAGAAAGACGCAAGAAAACAACCCTCCTGCCTCTAGATCTTGAGTGTTGGAACCTTATAGGTATGTACTACTGAGCCTGTCTAAAAATAATGGCCTCCACTTGCATGCACTTATTAATAGGTCTCCAAAATATGTGAATCACAAAGCGGTAGGACCTAACCATTTGTGGAAAAAACAGAAATCCACAAGTAGAGTGGAAGTTTTCAACTTTCCTTTCGGTGCTGACCACAAACACGACCAGCTATCTTCATCTGTCTGTACTATTATAGCAGTACTTAAGACTGGGTAGTTTATAAAAAACATAAGTTTATTTCTCATCGCTCTGGAGGCAAGAAGTGCAAGGTCAAAGCACCCACATGAGGAATGTATCCTGCAGAGGAAACAATCACTCTATCGTCACACAGTAAAGGTGGCAGAGTGAGAGGGGATGACCCTCCTTCACCAACTCCCTTTAAAATCCTATTCATGGCAGGGGCAAGGGATGTGCTATGGCCTCATAACCTCTTAAAGGCCCACTCCTCTGAATACCACATTGGCCATTTGTGTTTTCTAGGGCTGCAAGCAGAACACCCACAAAGGCAGACAAACACCGGGCCATAAATCACGGGAAATCTCGGAGAAAGTATGCAGAATGGGTACTGTTACCTCAGTAGGAGTCCCCAAACTCTTCACTTATTGAAGGCATGGCCAACAGGATGCTTCTCCTGGGAGAAGTATTCTAAGACATGTCCTTGAAGGATGTTGTGGGACCTCAACAAGTTCTCTTTTCTATTTGCTTCCTGGTTGACGAACAGGTAGTTTATGCTTCACCAGGTGCTCTGGCCATGACATACTATCACGGTGGACGTTTGCAGAAACAGACTGGTAGACTGGAACCTTCAAAACCCATCAACTAAACCTTTTTTTCTTTATTTGTTAATTAACTCAAGTATTGGTTTATAGTGACAGAAAGCCGATGAATACTTACATAATCTAAACATGATATTCAGAAACACACACACACACACACACACACACACACACAAGACAAAAACCAAGAAAAACTAGTGACAGAAAGATAACATCAAAATACTCAGATATATGTAGTTAAAGCCAAGATGGTGGTAGGAAGGGGAAAGCCTCTGAATAAAAATAAGTAAATAAACATAGCCAGATTCTCCTGTGTGAAAGAAACATCCAATGTCTTACTGTGTCATGTTCACTGTCACCAAGGAGACAGAAATGTTTAGCACAATGACTAGAGTGCATGCCAACGTGGTCCATAAGAAACAAACCTTTGCCTGTGGCTGTCTTTTAATCTTAGCTGACTAACATCCATGGGTTCAAAAAGATGTTAGGGACACAGTTTAGTCATAGTATAATTAAGTGTCATGTATACCAAATGGCAGATTCCATTCTAAGTAAAATTTATTTACTTAGGGCTCAGTCCTGCTGGGATAAGTTTGTAGAGCTATGGAAAGTCTCTAAGGATCGTAGTAAATCAGATAAAAACTTTTATCTTATAATTGAAGTCAGCCCTGCCTGGTTTTCCTCATAAATATCAAATCAAGGCCTCTGCTCATTTGTCTACTGGACTGTGTTCTGGAAATCCACTTCCCATGCCTGAATATACAGCGTGCTTCCCTAAAGACATGCAGAACGGGATTTAATTTTGATGCCTGGTCTCCTGTTAAGTTCCCAGTTAGAATGACTGCACCTCCAGATAGAGGGAGACAATGACTTTATAGATTACTAACTAGAAACAAAGCCACTTGTGTTGGTTCTGAATGAGTTGACATACCTTGAATTTTTATTTTATAAATCCTCAAAAATATGTCTTTTCTGATTGATTTTGGGGTGGGTGGTGTCTCATTTTATGGTGTTGGAGGTTGAATCCACAGCCTTGAACATACTTGGTGAGTGTTCTACCCATGACCTACATCTCCAACCCCTATGTCCTGAAAGAATGGATTGATTGTGTGAACCAGCAAGTTTGGCTCTGCAGATACAGGCACGGCCAGGCTGGGGTGAGACATGTATCCTTGAGGGAACAACCCAAGTGAAGGCTTTCCAGGCGTGCACACAAAGGTACAGTGACTTGCCAGCAACAAAGGCAGGCTTCACACAGGGCTCACTCAGCCCTTGAATCTAATTGAGAGCCCTGTCAGTACTGAGTACTGCTGACTCCACACCCATGCCAATGTAGGATACTCGACCAAGGAGGATGAGGCTGCCTTTACCCCATCCCAGCTGAGATCAGAGTGAAGATGTCTCTCTGCTGTGTGTCGTCCTTCTAAGTAGGCTCCATTACCCTGCTTAAAATAAGCATAATGTTTCTTTAACTATAAATGATGTTTAGTGAGGAAACTGTGAAACGAGTTGATGTTAAAGCCCTTGGCTAGTTAGGACTATCAGATCACTGTTTTGTGTGGATTTGGGGGTTGGGTTGGGTTGGTAGCTATTGCTGTTGTTTTTGACATAATTTTATCATGTAGCCCAGGCTAGCCTTGTTGTAACAAACCTATGTCTGCCTCCTCCAGAGTGCTGGGGTTTCTGGCATGTGTTGCCATGCCTTGATTTACCGTCAGGTGAGGATGAATGTGAGTGACAGGACCAATGTTTATATAACCCAAGAGTGTGGGTGGTGGTGGTGTCCTTTAGATAAGGGTTTAGGGCAGGGGACCTCGGAGGGTAGGAGGAATTTTGAGGGGCCAGCAATATGTTACCTTTTAACTTCCACCAAGACTAAGCATGTTCACCCTAAGAGAAATCACTAATGATATTCCTCTATTATCTGTACACTTTCGTAGTTATTCAGTTCTTCAGGCTTTCGAGAGACTAATATCAAAAGGAAATGTAAAACTAAAAACATCCCATTAACCTCAACTCCATTTGGGTGTGTCCTTCTGTTTCGGTCAGTATTGTTTTTCTAAGTGCCTGGCCCATGACAAGGACTTAAAGGCTCCTCAAATGAATTGCTTCTGTAAGGCTAAAACTCTACACATGTCAGCTGCATTCAGTCATTTCCTGAAGTGTAAACAGGATTGCCGCGTAGTAAGTATACGCGGTGTAATGTGTCACTTCTGCTACACGAAGGCTGGGAGGAGAAAGGAAAGAAACTTCAAAAGGATTGCTAGGATAAGCGAAAGCTGGCTCCCTCTCTCCTCCCACCTCTAGCCCTAACCCTGCCATCTCTGTGATCTACCTTCTGGTCATATTCCTAGTGATGAGCTTACAGTTTTGTCAGAGTCATGTTTAGAGCTGCATTCCTTCGGTGACAGGTGAGGCTTACTCCATCACTACTGTCTGTCTGTCTGTCTCTCTCTCTCTCTCTTTTTCTACCAAACTAGAGTTGACTTAGACTCAATTACTTAAGTTTATATTCAATGACTATCTCAAATTTGCCACGGTTTTCTTTGCAAGTTAAATGTAAGAGACTAATTAATAACTGTATGATAAAGTCTCCAAAACATCTACTGTGGGGACCAAAAAGTAACCCACTATCCACACAACCAACAGTTCTTCATAGTCATTGAACATCAACAACACTCATGTCCTTTCTATTTACTGACCCATCAAGATGGCAAGAAAATCTGAGGTCTTCTAATCTATGCAATCTCTCTCTCTCTCTGAAACAAATCAGGACCAAAGGAAGTTGATTTGTGTACTGGGAGTCACACAGCTTAGTGGGGAACGCAACTTCTTAATCATTTTGCTTAATCATTTACTTGTTCCTTCAGCAAACAGAAAGCGTGCTATGCAAATAAAAACTAAATAAAATAACCCCTGCCTATTATACCCAGCATGTTTTATTTAAAAATACATAAGAAGTCAAGAGAACGCAGAAAGGCCAGGGAAGTCTCTTGGGGGGGGGGCAGCCTAACAGAGAACTGAAGGTGCTGAGCCCAGCCTAAGATTGAGCAACCAGTAGGGTGAGCACAAAAGAAAATCCCTCTTGCAAATGTATTAAGGAGAGCTAGTTTCAGGGGGTGGGGGAGGGGTGGGGCAGTGGAATGACTATGAATGACTTGAGGATTAGGAGATGAGTGAGGAATTAGGGAGCTGAGGCCTAGCGAGATAGCTGTACAGACAAGAGTGATTTACCTCAGAGACGGAAAGAAAGTAGCTATGAAGCCAGGGCTAAGGCACCAGAAGCAGGACACTGGCTTGGGAGACAGGGAGAAGCAAAAGCAAGAAATCCAGCAGAAGGCATGGTCCTCTTGGCCTTCAGTTGAAGATACTCTAAGAGCACCTGAAGGGGAAGGTGGGGGTTAGGAAGGAAGGGCTGTTAGGCTGTGAGAGAGAGCAGGTGTAGAAGTAATAGGCATGAGAGAGGACAGGTGTGAGAAAGTTAAACTGGCATACTGGTGGAGGCATCTCTGTGGAGATGCTGAGGCGGCTGAGCAACAGAACCCTGTTTTCTGTGATATGTCCCAATGGCCGCCCCACTTCTGTTTAGCAGATGTGTAGTAAGTGCAGAGACACTGCCTAAAACATCATCCGCTTATTGCAACATGGGATTAAACTACCTCAACAGCAACTTGGACTAACTCCTATTTGGCTATCACAGCAGACTTTCTAAGAGAAGGAGGGTGTTTCCCCCACCCATCAGGAACAAGAAAGAAAGAAAGAAAGAAAGAAAGAAAGAAAGAAAGAAAGAAAGAAAGAAAGAGAGAGAGAGAGAGAGAAAGAAACTATAATTGCAGAGTAAATGATCAAGCATGCAGCTCTCTTAAATAATCAGGAAATATTTAATGGTTCTGTGTGCTTGTTGAAATTGAATTAAATGTCTTCAATGGGGAATTGGGTAAATACATGGAAAGAAACTATATTGCACCAAATGAGTACTATAATTAGCATGAGAACAATGGGAAATATTTAGTTATTGCCAGATACCATGCTTTTGATTTTAATTCCCCAAGTGCAGTGATGTTTACTTAGAATGTTTCTTAGAATAGGGGAAGTGACTTTTTTTTTAGTGTAGTATGTGGAATAGCCCTGTGCATAATAAGCCATGGTCTTGGGCATAGCAGGCAAGTAGGCCATGGGTAAACTTTTCAATTATGACGTTCATAACTTATCCATTTTTCAGGAATTCTGATTCACCTTCTAGATTATTTTATTTCTACATTTGAGATTTAACATTACAGAGAATGCTCCCTAACCCTTTGTTTATTTTTCCATTGTCACTGTTTTGGCCAAATCTTTCAAGGCCCTGAGGTTTACTGACACCTGCACAGATTAGTTACAATGCTAAAGCATTAGAGACGAGTTATTTAAATAAATATTTAACTGGCTGGATTTTAGGTTCACTTTAATCCATCTCCTCTAGATAATCCTTCAGAGGTTTCCTACCTGGTGTGGAAGAAGTAGTCTGAATACATTTTTTTTTAATTCCACTTCCTATATTTTATATTTATTTTCAGTTTTAATTTTATAAAACCACTGGTATTCTATATTCTCGAAAGTACTTTTATAAATGGCCAAAGGGCAAACAGGTTTGACTTGATTTTTATTCTCAACCTCATCTATGTGGGTCTTCCTTTCTACTGCAAATTTCCTCCCCTACCCCACCCCCGTGAGTGAATGACCATCCACATTTCATCTGGCCATCCACACTGTCTTTCTTTACATTTCTAAGCCATAGGAGTACATCATAAGGCTGGTGAGGTGGCTCACCAGGTAAAGGCACTCGCCGTCAAATCTTATACTTTTGGTGGTGAGCCTAGCCTTTAACAGCTGAGCCATCTCTCCAGCCCAATCACCACCAAGTCTTACAACCTTGAGTTCGAGCCCCGAGATCCACGTGGTGAAAGCAGAGAACTAAGTCCTGTGAGTTGTCCCCTCATTCCCCAAACTACATTAATAAATGTAATTATTTAAAACATGCACCATAGGTAGAGCTTTGTACAAGATGTCTTCTATACCATGCCCATGCCTTAACAAAAATGATATGATAGCCTTTAAGTAAGCCTTAATAGGCAAACACCAATAAAAGGTTATTCTTACAAAGAAATCCATGTTTAAGAACTGGCAGCTAGGGGAACATCTTGAAGAGTCATTAAAACATGAGGTAGTACTCAGCTATTAAAAACAATGAATTTATGAAATTCCTAGGTAAATGGATGGATCTGGAGGATATCATCCTGAGTGAGGTAACCCAATCACAAAAGAACTCACATGATATTCATTCACTGATAAGTGGATATTAGCCCAGAAACTTAGAATACCCAAGATACAATTTGCGAAACACATGAAACTCAAGAAGAAGGAAGACCAAAGTATGGATACTTCACCCCTTCTTAGAATTGGGAACAAAATACCCATGGAAGGAGTTACAGAGACAAAGTTTGGAGCTGAGATGAAAGGATGGACCATCCAGAGACTGCCTCACCCAGGGATCCAGCCCATAATCAGCCACCAAACCCAGACACTATTGCATATGCCAACAAGATTTTGCTGAAAGGACCCTGATATAGCTGTCTCTTGTGAGGCTATGCCAGTGCCTGGCAAATACACAAGTGGATGCTCACAGTCATCTATAGGATGGAACAAAGGGCCCCCAATGGAGGAGCTAGAGAAAGTACCCAAGGAGCTGAAGGGGTCTACAACCCTATAGGTGGAACAACAATATGAACTAACCAGTACCCCCAGAGCTTGTGTCTCTAGCTGCATATGTAGCAGAAGATGGCCTAGTTGGCCATCATTGGGAAGAGAGGCCCCTTGGTATTGCAAACTTTATATGCCCCAGTACAGGGGAACACTAGGGCCAAGAAATGGGAGTGGGTGGGTAGGGGAGCAGGGTGGTAGGAGTGTATAAGGGACTTTCGGGATAGCATTTGAAATGTAAATGAAGGAAATACCTAATAAGAAATTGGAAATGAAAAAAAACACATGGGGTAGAAATTTGTATTAACCTATCTGAAGAGTCACTATTTCAGTCCTAAAATTCTTGTCTTTGAGGACATATTTTCTAAAACAATTCAGTCATTTATTTTTTTATTAGAATGAGCTGTGGGCTTGACATAGAGAGCCAGTCAGTTGGTCTGTAGAGACCATTACTATCCTTCTCCACACACTGAGAGACTTGAGAACTAGAGGGATACGGTAGGGGGTGGGTGTGCTCTCAAGCGCATCTATGGCATAGCAGGTTTAGTTCTAACCACAGGATACATAACAAATGTAATAACTTGGAAGCTTTTTGCTATTTGAATAAATAGGATTCATTCAAACACTCCATTCTCTTAAATGTTAACTTCTTTCTCTAGAGGACACTTAACCAATACAGAGCGTTTCTTACTTCAGGTTTATAAATAGTAAGCCCACTACAGAGACTCTACTGAGCTTCGCTTACCAACAGGTTTACACTGAAGGAAAAAAAAAAAAAACAACCAATGAGTGTTAAATCTAATATGTATGGCTATGCATATATCTCTGACAAGCACAGCGTCTACAACAAGTTACAGCTTTGATTATTCTAGATATATCCAGAAGCTGGAGGATGAGTTGATCATACAGTGGAGCCCAGCTAAACATACTGCTTTGAGGTAGCAGCATTAGAGGGATGGCACAGGCAGAGCGCTTGGGTTGTATACACTTTCAACTGACAACTGCTGCCAATCATTTCCACAGCCCCTCTCAGCAAAGACAGCTTCCCATGCAACTGGGTACATATGCAAACACTTAAATTTTCTTGAGTGTGTTGGCAACAACAAAAGATTAAATATGTATGCATTTAAATATGTAGGCATATATATATGGTGATATACAAATATAGCGATACTATATATATATCACTTTATTCAGACAGACACTAAGTATATATACTAATTAACTAACTATACACACAGACATTAATTTTTCTCAATGTGGACATATGCTTATGAGGATTGTGAAGAGAGGCAAGGACCAGAATAAGAATTGAGAGCAACCAAGGAGCCTGTCCTAAGCCTTCCTGAATACAACGACATCAGGATGGAGACCAGCATCTTGTTCCTTCCTAGTCTGGCTGGTATATATTTCATTGAATAAGTTGAGTCTGTCAAAACACGTGGCCAGATGCATAGTTTCAAGCTCAATTTCCTGAAAGTGCTATAACTGAGGGATGAGTGGGGCTGACTTGAGAGAGGCGGGTCTGCAAGGTCACCACAAGGTGAAAGTGAAGCACAGAAGGCCTCCCAGGGTTTTCCCTCGGGTTCCCAGGGGCAGGCACAGACAGGAGTGACAAGGACTCACTTCTGGAGGCCGGACTTCCCTTAGATGTTTGCTTGATGGATTTGAATATGTGTTAGCAATCTTTTTGTAGCATTGGTTCCCTTTTTGGAGAGGCTAACACTGAAATTACAGTTTCAGTGGAATTTAGAGAAGTAATAACTGCAAAAAAATTAGAAACACACACACACACACACACACACACACACACACATAAACCATTTGACCTGTATAAGTGTAATTTAATCATTTCCATTACTTTATTACCTTGCTTGGCTAATGTCTCTAAAACTTTAAAATTAAAAAGATGCTTTCCCATCTCATAAAATCCCCTTTTTGAATGAAAGGCTTCCTCTTTTTGTTTTTTAGAGAGATCAGTAGGTAACTGTTAATAACTTATACATTCTATTAAACCATAAATGTACCACATAAAATATTGTACTCAGGAAGCAAACACTGTTTTTTTGGGCTTCTCTCTTACCAGAAGAACAGTAGGCTTTTCATTGCCTGTTGGATAAGGCTGCCTATCAAAACAAGCCAGTGAAAACAATTTAATGTGATTTAGCTGTTTATCAGGTATCAGCTAAGTACCCATAAACTCCATGCAGGGTTGGAGGATCCTTGTCAGTACAGATGAACTGTTACTTGCTTTTAGCTGGAACTAGAGAATTTACTCTTTCAAACAGCCTTTTATTCTTTTAAAAACAATTTTAGGTTCTTCTAAAGACGGTGCCTTGTAGAATATTTATATCTTTCAGGCTTGTTTGTATAGTTAAATAAGGACTGTAGATACTTGGAATCTATGAGAAACAGGGATCCGACTAAAAGCTGCTTAGGAAGTTTGGGGTCTAGGAGTTTACTCTGTACACCATCAGAAGGTAATTTGTACTAGATAATTAAAACTTATATATCATTATTCCAGTTTTTAAAACAAACAGCAAATTAAAGCCTCTCAAATGTCCATTACTGATAATTACATCTGTGTTAGTGACTATGTAAAGCGAAATGGCGTCATCATATTAGATTTAAATATTTTTAATATATTAATATTCCAACAAACGTCTTCTCTATATTCCCTCCTCTTGATTTCACAATCTTTACCAAGTCCTTTCTTATATCAGGCTTTGAAGTAGGCTTATCTTCTTCTCTAAACTATTTGTTGATCTCCTAATCTCATCTGAAAGGATTAACTAGTGTGCAGGAACATCCTCTCAGACAATGCAGCAGCAAGAAGGGGAAGCAATTCCATCTGAAGGAAAAGAATGCCTCTGTCTCTCCCTCTTCCCCTCCATCCCTCCCTCCTCCCTTACCTTCCTCCCTCCTCCCTTCCCTCCTGTGTCCTTTATCTCTCCATCTCTCCCCCTCTCCGCTTTCTTCTCAACAAGACAATGTACACTCCTAAAAGCAACAGCACAATGATAAGAGCTATTAACTCTCCCAAACTATGTGGTTTCCAAGCCTCTCCCCAGACCTTCCACGACTGCCCTTCTTCCAAGCATTCCCCCTGAGGCTGAGTGCCTGCACTTGGCTAACAGCCTCAAATCTCTGCGCTCTAACAGAAGGCATCTGCTGGGATACATATGTTCTTACTCTTGGACCTGCTCACCTCTAACGCGACAACCAGTTTCAGTACTGACTGAGAAGCACTCAAGCGCAAGTCACAATTACCAGAGGCAGACTAAAGCTCGCTCTGGTCATCCGTCAGCTCTAGTCAGACAGAAAGGCAGGCACAAAGCACGTTAGAGTCTGCTAGCACTAAAATCCTATTTGACCTTCTCCTGGGCCTTTTCTCCTAACAGAACCACACTACCTTATATAATTCATGTTGTAAGCAGACAGTTGGCATGCCATCCAAACAAAACAACTTCCTTCCAGAGGACAGATCCATGAGAACTTTTGCACAGATACCCATTCGCATACATTCAATCTCCTGGACAGGGCTCCTCTTAATCTGCCACACAAGAAGAGCAGGACACAGGATTTACTCTTTTGATTCAACTAGTGTGTTCCAGGTACACTTTTTTCCCCTTGGTTTTTTGAGACAGGGTTTCTCTGTATAGCCCTGGCTGACCTAGAACTCACTTTATAGACCAGGCAGGCCTCGAACTCAGAAATCCACCTGTCTTTGCCTCCCAAGTGCTGGGATTAAAGGCGTGCGCCACCCAGGTACACTTTCTAACACAGTAGCTCTGGGCCCAGAACATGGCATCTAGCGGTACACTCTGCTAGATGAAGGGGGATAAAGGGCATTTTGATTACATTCTCTAAAAATCCTGACAGCAAGGCTACAGGTATATCGAAGTATGGTGGAACACTCATGAGGTCCTGGGTTTAAGCCTCAGTGTGGCTAAGCAATGAATCCACATAGCAACTCAGGAATAATTATTTTAGCTTATTATTTTAAAATGCCAGCGACTTTATTTTCTTCGCCCAAGCTCAAATTAATTAAAGGTTATAAATGGTCACTTCTCCCTAGAAGCCAGAACTTTCCCCTCTTCGGAGCAGGGGAATACCTCATAAATAAATTAGGTGAAACCATGGCTTGCAGATTGAATGAATGATAATCCACAGCCCATGTGGTTGCCAAGTCTTTATCTAGACCTCTCTACCGCAATGAGCAATCCCTGAACGTCAATGAAGAAGCTTACTTCATCAGTTATCTGGAAGTCTGCAAGTAGTGAAGACAGCCCACTGAAATACTAGCTTCTCCACTCAGCCTGGATTCATCGGAACAGCTCCATTGAATCTGATGAGGCTCCCTTCCAACTATCTGCAACTCAGTCAGCCTGGCTGAGCTAGTGTTAAGGGACAGAAGTAAAAAAAAAAAAATGGAAGCAGAAAGATCAAAGCAGTGCTTACAAAGGGGAAGGACTGTTTTCTGTAGTATACTCCAGTATTTACTAACTGGCTTTCAAACCCAGGGACATTTACAAGCTACTAAGCTCGGGTAATTGCCATCTGTGGCATAAGAGGCAACTGAATTTCTGAACAGAGATAAGAGATAACAGAGATAATCAGGTTGCCACCAACCTTTAACAGGATTAAACAACTTTCTTTAAAAGTCTTTTGGTTTTGAAGTGGTTAGCGTTTCCCGGCAAGTGTAGTATTTTAGTGCCAGCATTAAGTGTACAGAGAAGCCTTCTTTTGTGTTCAAGTTTACTCAGTGTCTTAAGCCAAGAAGACATTTTCTCTAAGCTATCAAGAGACTCCCAGAAGTATCAACCCTGACCAGAACTGCCAAGTTCACATTCCCATCAATATGTGTGCCCTTCTAGTCACCCAGTGGGGTGGTAAATGTTAAATGCAACAGGAAGCAAAGCTTTTTTAATTCCAGGCCTCTCAAGTTCATATGCAAAGCAAAGGACTTCGCTGTAAATAATTTACATATTTTTTTGTGCATCAAACAGCAAGAGGTTCCATCTCTAGAAAGCACAATATTAAAATCAGGGAAAAACATAACACTTCAGCAAGGACCTTTCTTTAATCAAGTTTCCCTTTTTAAGGTCTGACAAACATTAATGCATTTTTTTGTTTTTGTTTTTTTGCCACCCAAGAACAATCAGCTGAAGATTCCTCTAGAAAGCCACCCAACTCTATCGCCATCTCCATCTTTAGTACTAACCAACAGTTTGAGCCCCAGTATTTGATGCCATAGCTATCAAATATTAATAAACACCACAAGTTGTTCTCAGTTATGAGCCCCCAAAACAACAAAAAATTTTAGTTAACTATGGTTACTTAGAAAGCTGCAGTGTCGGCCTTTACTTCTAAAAGTCCATAAAAACCGGGTTAAGTCTAGATGAGGAAATCTTTTTATCATTTGTCCCACTTAAGTTTTAGACTCGACCCATAAACAGAGCCAAGATCCGTGTCTGTCTCAGAAGATCGAAGGAAGCCTACATGTAGCAGAGGCGTCATTTGTATCGTTTTCTGTTTTAGAGGTCAGGCACAAAACATGGTGCCATTATCCTAGAGTTTCCCCCTAATCAAAAGTCTGAAAGGTGCTATTAGTAGGTAATTTCTTTCTCAAATGCCAGGCCCAGAGAATCGGTCAGGCCCTCATTATTTTGAAAAGGTTGAGCTTTGGCAGCTAGTGACTGCATGATGTGTGTGTGTGGGGGGGTGCGGGGTGCCTATCGCAGATTGGTAAGTGGGCCCCAGGCTCTCCCGAGGGATTGATTCTTAGGAGCTGGAAAGGGCTTTGCCAACCAGGACCGACAGGCACTTCTGCTTCCATTTCACTGACCGCCCTTTGGTGAAATCTGGCTGTGCACTGCACCAAGCACCTTTCTAGCTGTCCTCGGCCGGTGGTGGACCTCAGCCTGGCCGCCACCACCCCAGCCCAACCCCGCCGCAGGGGCTTGGGTACGTCTTTCTAAAACTTTGCAAGAGTTCCCCTCCGCTTCCCGTTCCCGCCCGCGGAGACGACGAGGGCCCCGCCAGCCGGCCCGCAAGGCCTCGGGGTCGCCCAGTGCGGATGTGCCCTGTCCCCGCAGCCGGGGCCGCACGATCAGCGACTCCTGCCCGGGGCTCCCCCCAAACGCCGCCCCCCAAGCCCCGGGAGCTCCGAGCCGGTGGGACCCGCTGCACCGGCGCTGCGGAGAGCTGGCGGCTCCTTTCCTCTACCTGCCTCGGGGCTTACCCTGGAGATGCGGCGCGGCCTCTCCTCGCCTGCGGGCTCCCGCTGCGGGGCGGCGCGGACCGGCGGGAGCCCGAGCCGGGTCGGGGCGCGGGCGGGCGGCTCAGCGGCGCGCCATGGCTGCGGCGCGGGCGGAGAAGCGCGGGGCGGGCCGGGCGCGGCGGGGCCCTGAGCTCCGGCCTGCGCTGCTGGAGCCGGCCCGCGAGCAGGCCGAGGGCGGCGGCGGCGGCAGGCCGGGGGCGCGCAGGGCACGGGAAGCCGTCAGCGCGCAGCCGGGCTGCTCGGGTGGCGAAACCTCCTCTTCCTGCCCGGCTCGCCTCGGTACTTCTCTCTCGTCCTCTCTCGCTCACTCTCTCACTTCCTGGCTGGAAATTCCCACTGACGTCGAGAGAGAGCAGACAGACGGACGGACCCACGCGCGCGCGCACAGCGGGGGCGGGAGGTGGGGTCGCCGCCGGGGGTGGGGGAAGCCCG
>LR749702.1:451468-483927 GCA_902729485.2 Mus minutoides | reverse complement strand
TCTGTGTGGTGCAGGTGTCTGTGTGGTGCAGGTGTCTGTGTGGTGCAGGTGTCTGTGTGGTGAAGGGCTGTGTGTAATCCAGACAAATCGTCAGTTCACCCGGAGCTAGAATTACAAGTGGTGGTGAGACACCCAGCATGGGTGCTGGTAACCCAATGTGAGTCCTCAGTCACCAGCCCAGTCCATACTCCTGTCTCTTGTTAAGAAACTAGCCATTATGACCACCTCTTAGCTCAGGCAGGTCTGCAAAGGCTCATTTCTGAATAAGATCATGTTCATAGGCATCAGTGGTTAGAACATGAGGGCTGCAATCCACTGCCATGGAACAGCCGAGCCAGTTACATCCTTCTGGTAGCCCTGCTTTAATACTCAAAAGTTTTCTGTTTCCAACCCCTGCTTTCAGGGGGTATTTCTAAGAATTTCATCCACTCTAAGGTGTCAAATAGTATTTGTCATAATCAGGCAACAAAGAAAAAATGCTTATATGTGGAAATTCCATCACCAATACTGTGAAGGCAGATTATACTTGTTGCTAAGTCTGTGAAATCAGACACACTTTCATTATCATGAAGCTCTGTGTTGGTAACAGTATGTAGAGTGAAATCAGAGGTAGAAATCCATATAGTGCATAAATGGGAAAAAGTTATATGGTTTGAAGAGGAGTCACAAAGTAGACCGTACTCTGGGCACTGAAAGCGCTAAAACGCATGCTGAAAAGGAGACAGGAGCATTCTATTTTATTCCTAGAAAGAATACAACTTGCTTTTGACCATCCTGGTGCCGCCTCTTGCTTAGAATGAACCACTGCTCTTAGCCATAAAAGCCAAGACTAAACAGAAGGAATTCATTTGACTTGAAATCAGTCTTGAATCTGGAGCCCCCCAGCTTGCCTTGAATTATGTCTGTAATATGTCAAGTAATACCCAAGTCCCAGTTTTTTTCACCTATACAGTAATCATACATTATAGCCCAAGAACTATATAGAATGCTTTACATTATATACAGTTCAATATATAAAGTGAATTATATACATATGTATTATAACACACACACACACACACACACACACACACACACACACCATAAGTACCCTAACTCATAGTTTAATATACTACAGGGAGTTAGAGAATGGAACGTATGTTTATAAGTATAAACATTTGTTATGGGAACTTAAAATTAAAATAAATTAATTTCCTTTTAGTCTCAGGGGCTATAAATTCTTACACTGTTGACCACTACAACATGGAATCATTGTGTGTATATTATTCTATATTGTCACAGTATTTTATTTCTCCTCCTTAACAATGATAGCCATATTCTGTGTTGCACTTAGCACTAACCAGGTTTTATTGAGTAAGCTCTCAATTAGACCCCCAAAGAGAAAGAAGCTAAAATTTTACTGCTAACCTAATGCTTGGAAGAGTGAACCCTTGTCTAATAGCCAGACAAAGGTGATTTGTATTAGATATTATCACTAAGAGTGACCCCAACAAAAGAGAACAAGAACATCTTTGTGATCCAGAAAAATTCAAAATAGTCTTCCCTTGCTGAGGAAGAGACACTGAAATGGAGACATTAGTACATTCTAAAGAAATTTATCACTGCTTTCACAGATGCTGGCATGCCCTGGACAGTTTAAATGAATTACACACTACTGTCACTGTCCTCTAAGAGGTCACAAAAGCCAGAGGGGTATGTGGTGTCACACAAAGCAAAGGGCAGCCAATACTTGCATGAACGTATAATTATAAGCTTAGGAGGAGATAGCACAGCACCAGAAAGCGAGCCTGGGAGTTCAGCCCTTAGGCTGTAAAATCCAGAGACACCTTCACAATTGATCCCGGTGCTTGATTGCACCCTTCAGAAAGGAACCCATTCCCATTCTGCGCTAGGTTTCTGTGTGACCCCTCTCCCACTATCAAACTATCCCAGGCTTCCTTTCATTCCTCTGTGAGGTGAGATGCAGATAACATCTGCCTCACAGCGGTCAAATAGACCAAGTACGCAAAGTACTCACTAAGGCTCTGACTCTGAAAACCCTCCTTTATATGTGCTGCTGCCCATTGTACTGTGGTTTCTCAGGGGAAGAAACTTGGTAACAAGGCTAACATTCAGTGGATGTTGGAACTATCGATAAGACGAAAGTCAAAATAAACAAGAGGAATAAAAGATGGGTGAGTGCCAGCGATGCTTAAAACCATGGAATTTGGGTCCAAAGCATAGTTTGTAAGAATTTCATAGCACCTAAAGTGTGTTCCATAAATAACAAAGAGACATTAAAAAGATCATACTCTTTTTCCTTCAAAGAGAGTTTGGCAATACCTGAAGGGTAGAACGCATATCTCACATGCAAGAAGTCCTGGGTTCAATTCCAGGCACTCCAAATGCCCACTCTCTTACCATAAAGCATACCTTCAGGCACTCAGCGTGCAGTGACGCAGGAAGCCTCGTTCTGTGGCTAACTCATTCTGTCTGGGACAGGAAAGGGCAGTGTTAGACCAGAATCATGGCTGGAAGTATCACTGTTCCGTGAAGATGTGGCTACACAGTATGCACTCAGTATGTCCTCAGCACAGAGGGTGATAATAAATTCTGTGCAGCCAATTCCTAGGAAAAACTCTTAGGGAAGTAGTATCAGCCAGAACCATGTGCTGCTCTTTCTCCTCATCTTATATCTATTCTCACGGCAAACTGCAGATTACAAAGGGACCGGGGTGTTCTAGTGCATGGAGGTCTTCATTTCCTGTGATTAGAACGTAGATTATCCTGACGCAGCTCGTTCACTTGTCCAGACCAGGCAACCATCCAAAGCATCCTGGGTTACCCAGAGGTAATATAACATCGGTGATATAACACGGTAATATAACATCGGTAATATAACATTGGTGATCTAAAAGGTCCGTTAACCCCGAGTCCGTTTCCTACCAGTACCTGCCTGATGCTCATCTTTGATGCTCTGATGCTTTCCAGGCAAGCCCATGACTGACTTCATGAACCATCTCTGCAGCCCTTCAATGTCTGCTTTATTCACCTGCAAATCTAGATTGAGTTACTTCCCCTGCCCCCACCCAAATTAGATTTTAGTCTATTCTCTGGTTTTTCTTTGCTGTTAGTGGTGCTTGCCTTTCAGGGGGAGGTTGGATCCATGGTTTCATGCACAGAATCAAATGCTCTCCACCTAGAATCTTGGTCCCCAAGTCTCGGGTTTCATTGTTGCCAGTTTGGGCCTGCCATGGAGGTGCGTACCTTTCATCCCAGCACTCCAGAAGCTGAGGCTGGTGAGGACAACCTGGTCTACACAGCAAGTTTCAGGCCAGCCAGGGCTTCACAGTGAGACTCTGTCTCCAAGCAAGCAAGCAAGCAAGCAAGCAAGCAAGCAAACAAGCAAACAAACAAACAACATCAAACCAAACTGTAACCAGTCAGTTTGGAGGTTGGGGTTGTAGCTCCTCGGTGGAACTCGCACACGGTAGTTATGTGGTTCAGCTCCCCTGTACTCCTCTCCAAGGTAGCCTGGATCTACTTAATTGCTGCTCTCTTGATGTTTATTTATAGCTTCCTTATGATGAATCCAGGCCTGTCTCACATTTATATATCCCTATTTACATTTTATTGGGCTTTAAATGGCTCCCTGGGTCTCAAGAGTTGATACCTTTCAACAGTTCCAAAAGCTGCCAGTCCACCCCGCCCCCAGTGCCCCGTGCTCTGGGCCCCCCAGTGCCCCGGGCCCCCATGCCCTCTGTACCCCCCATGTCCCGTGTTCCCCCACAATTATTGCCGTTTTTGTTTGTTTGTTTAATTTTTATCATTCCTTTTAGAATCCAAACAAGCATAGGCTAGGTCTTCATGATGGCTTTTACATCCCTGAGCACCTCCTACATCACAGTCCATGTCTCTGCATTCTGGATCGTTTCCTTGGTTTATCTACTTGCATTTTATCTGCTGCTTAACTGATAACTGAGTTATCAAAAAGGTAGTTTGCAAAGATAGTTTTCGTTTGAAACTTGAAATTGAACCTGGGAAGATCTTTGAAGCCCGAGTTGGAATGGAAGACTCTTTAGGATGTTTTCTTGGTCTACTATCCACCTGGACTTATCTCCCATCTTCCCTTAGACACTCTTTTTTCTTTCTTTCTTTCTTTCTTTCTTTCTTTCTTTCTTTCTTTCTTTCTTTCTCTCTCTCTCTCTCTCTCTCTCTCTTTCTTTCTTTCTTTCTTTTTTTCGAGACAGGGTTTCATTGTATAGCCCTGGCTGTCCTGGAACTCACTTTTGTAGACCAGGATGGCCTTGCACTCAGAAATCCGCCTGCCTCTGCCTCCCAAGTGCTGGGATCAAAGGCGTGCGCCATTATGCCCAGCTTCACTTTTTCTTTCTAGTGCACATGGTGGGAGGACCCAGGTGTGACTTTCATTTCTACCTAGTGACGAGGACTAGACAGGCCATTCATCAGCATCTCCCTCTACTTTCTACTTTCTACATAGGTGAACTCGTCTTGATGTACTAGCTAAGCAGTATGTCAGCTTTTAAAATTATGTTTTCTCATGGCTCTGTTTCGTTCCAGATATTAGTCCATTTCAGTTATTTTATTTTATTCCACTGCGGAAGCTTATTGTCAGGAACATGGAATCTCTGCATACTTCTTAAATTGTTTTTAAAGCTCCAGCACCCATCACATATTTAACTGTTAACCTCTTAATCTTTAATTATATCTTCTTGAGTGAATTCATTATTACTATTTTTTTTAACAAAGCTTTTATCTACTTCTTCCAATGGTTTCATTTCAGTGAAACACCTGTTTGAAGAGTTTGTCTGGGTTCTCCTCTCTGGCTTGATGCTGCTACAGGGCAAGGTGTTATTTTTCCATTTCCTGCCTTGTATACACTGACCTGTAATTACACACTGAGTACTTAGGGACAAGAAGGCATAGCAAACGGGCCCGGGGAAAGTTTCTGCTCCTGTGGGCTGGCGCCGAACCAACTGGCAGCCAGTCAATACCTAGCTGAAGCTTTCGAAGTGTCTCTTTTCTTAGTTCTTCTTGGGTGCAAGTAGGGACTCGTGCTTGGCCTCAGGGGTAGGAATAGGCAATTCATGAGCATAGCTCCCTCCATATTACCTGCCTTGGGTGCATTAGGCCAATCTTCACAAGCACGTAGCAGCTTGGACAGCTCTTTCTATAGTGTACGCACACAGAGCTTCCTCTGGGTAACTTCCTGGGAAGCATTGCACTGAGGCGTTTGTGGTAGATCTCTCATGGGTAAGATGCTCCAGTCCGGCTGAAACAAAGACCCTGAAGCCTGTGCACTAAGCGCCCTCTGTGCGTGCGTCCTGCTTAACTGCTTTGCCGGGTTTTCCTATATGGGGAAGTTGAGAGAGTTTTTCCAGGGAATGTTGCTGGATCTGGGTACAGTTTCCTATATTCTCACAACATTCTTTCAATCACATGGATTCTTGGTTTTAGAGAAGGTCTTCCTCATCTGAAATAGATGCATTAAGAGCGAGCCCTAGGTTAGCGGATCGCTCAGAGGAAACTTTAGAAGTGCTAAGGGAAAAGCGAGAGATGGTGAAGATTATAAACCTCTATTGCGCCTTCATTTACTATATACTATAGGCATATACTATAGGCATTCTCAGATATAAATGCCAACTTTACTAATTTAAGTAACATTGCCAGTACATTTTTTATTTTTTAGACAAATGATTTAAATGCAAAGGGGTTTTGTTTGTTTTTATGTTTGTTTTGTTTTTTTTTTTTGGTTCGTTTGTTCATTTGTTTGGTTTTTCTGATGGCATGGTATAAACCATTGATGTAATTCTCAGAGGAAAATGTCCCCACCCTAGTTCAGATATTTTTACACATAAGTTACAGAATCATGATTCAAAACTATATAGACAGTATCAAATATAATTGCATCTTATAGGTCCTTAGAGAAAGAGAATTACTAATTCAGTGGGAGCAGACTTTGGCTGTGTTCCTTCTGAGAATTGAGTGTCTGCTTGCCTGGGTCTGTTAGCACTTCCTTCCTGCTGGCTTTCCCCTTGGTTGGAAGATAACTTCCAGCTGTACTGGGAGCTATGCTCTCCTCAGAGAGAAACGTGGAGAAAAGGAGAAGCAGAGAGACAGACACAGACAGCCTGTGGGATGAGAGGATTTCCCCAGGATCCTTTGTCAGCCTTTTTGTTTCTATTCAGCAGGGCTGGATCATGCACACAGTCTTCTTTAAGTGGTTTTACTGCATTACAATCGACATGCTGAGGTATTTTAAGAGTACAGCTTGGTTTTCACATATGTACGCCCATGAAACCATCACTGCGGTAGGCAAGTTTCCTACTGGCTTTCTGTGGCCACTCATTCCTGCTCCTCCACCTTCGAGCATCACTGATCCACTTCTTTTCCCTTGAGACTCGTTTGCATTTTCAAGTTTCATATAAGTGCAATCATACAGGGTGTGTTGAGTTTTCTTTCAATTTGTCCTTTCCCCTCCTTTCTTGAAGAAATTTTCCATTTTGATGATGCATTACGGGTAAGTACTTTTTTCTGCACCATGGCTTCTCCAGCAAGTCTGAGAGCTCTGCCTGACTCAGATTCACCACAAAAGATTTTCTCCCTTATTTTCTTTTGAGTATGTACCTTAATTCCTATGGTATGGATGTGTGAGTGTGCACTGCACTCATGCATGTTACAGTGTACATGCTGTTGATCTAGAGGACAGCTTGGCGGATTCTCTCTTTTCACCTTTACATGGGTACTAGGACTAGAACCCAGGTCTGCAGCATTAACCTTCTGGGTCACCTTGCTGGACCGCTTGTCTATATTTTCTTTTAGAGTGTCTATAGTTTGAGGAATTAAGTTTAGGCACAGTTTAGGGAGTTGTGCATGTAGCAGCTGGCAATACTGGCTGAGGTTTTTTGCTTAAAATCTTAGCATGTGACTGATCTAGCATCAGGATCAAGGACACTTAATCCCCACTTCAGTTACAGACATCAGTTGTCTCTGTTTGTCTAGACTCTATTTTGTTCCACGAATAGGTTCCCTATTTAGACAGTAATACCACATTTAAATAGTTACTATAATTTTATTGTGTGTGCTAAAGTAAAAGTTGGTTTGACCAGTCCAAGTCCTTTGCCCTTTCATATAAGTTTTAAAACTAGCTTGTCAACTTCTGTAAGTGTGTTAGGGGTTTCATTTGGTTTCTATAAAACTTATACCTCAGTATCGGAAGAATTCACATCTTAAATACGAGTATTGTTCTGTTAGCAAGATACCTGTCTCTACTTATTTATACATTCCTTAATTTATCTTAGCAATGTTTATTAGTTTTGGTGTTTAAAACCTTCACATTTTGGTCAGGTTTATCCCTAAGTATTTACATTTTATATTACTTAAGTATTTAAAATTTTCGATGTTTTACTTCAATATTTCATTTCAAGTATACAAACTCCTTGACTTAAAGTCAAGTTTCAAGCGAACCAGTCTTCATGAGTTGAGTGTATCATGTTAAAAATGCATTGGAAGAACTCAGAGTTCCAACCACCACATCTCAGCTACACAGTGTGTCATAGGATCCACTGACTCCAGGTCTCAGCTCAGCTACACAGTGTGTCATAGGATCCACTGACTCCAGGTCTCAGCTCAGCTACACAGTGTGTCAGGATCCACTGACATTCAGGTCTCATCTCAGCTACACAGTGTGTCAGGATCCACTGACTCCAGGTCTCAGCTCAGCTACACAGTGTGTCATAGGATCCACTGACTCCAGGTCTCATGACACACTCTGAGCTGAGGCCTTTTGCTACTGCCTAACATCGTTAGAGTATCATGCTGCATCTTACAACAACAGAACAATGAAAATCAAAAAATCAGAGCGTAGTTTCTAACTTGAGAGGGCAAGGCAGGAAGATTGCCTTGCTCTGGGACCTTGTCTCAGACTCAACACAACACCACAAACAAGAACCAGTTTCTACCGAGCATGTACTAGTCTGACGCTATAACAAAATAAATTGTAAAGTAGACACTACAGAGAAATAAATAGATTGTATCAATCTTGTATGGTGATACTTCGGCAAATTCGTGAAAAATTCATTAGTTCAATCGTTTTAAAAATATTCCATTAGATTTTCAACATTTATGTTCATGGCATATGTAAGTATAATAAATTTTACTCATGTTTGAATTTATAGGCATGTTTCTTTTCTTCCTTCATTGCCCTGGTTAAAATCGCTGCTACAGTGTTGAATGTGAGTGAGAAGAGGAAACACTTTTATCTTGATCTTGGTTTTAGTGGAAAGTTGTCAAATCCCAGCATTTGATATAATAGCATATACACTCTGGTAGATGGTTTATGACAGCTGAAGGAGCCTACCCTCCATTTGTGACTTTGCTGAGAATCTTTAAAATGCTCTTCACATTCAGTTAATCAAATGTCCTTTCTCTATGTAGCTTTCTATGTTGAATTTATCTACACATTGAAATATGTTCATCTTTTTTAATTTTACATAATTCCTACATTTCTAGGGTAAGTCTTGCTTAAAAACAATCAACCCTTTCACACGCTGTTGTATTAATTTGCTAGAATTGTGTGAGACTCCACCTTACATAATTTTGTCCCTGCGTTTGCGAGGCACACTCACTCACCCACGCCATTTTTGTCTGGTTTGCAGTTCACAGTAATGTCAGCGTCTTAGAATAGGTTGTAAAATGTTTTCATGATGGTTCATGAAACAAGTATACCTCCTGGTATGTTTCCGGAAAGGTTTTTACCAATTGGGAAAGACCCATCCCATAGGCTGGGGCCACAGGTTGCATAAAAGAGAGAGAGAGCAAGCTGCATGTCAGTGTCTTCCCCAACCCCCACGCCCCCCTTCCTGGTTTCAGATGCAATGTGACCAGCTGCCCTCTGCTCCTGCTCCCATGCTTTCAGTGCCACAGTGCACTGTATCCCTTTGAACTGTGAGCCAAAAGAAGCCATTCCTTCCTTAAGTTGCTTTCTGTCAGGTTTTTTTTTTTTTTTAACAATTAATATCTTTCAAAGAATTTCCTGGTTTTGTCTAAGTTGTTGAATTTCTAGTCATATAATTGTTCATGATGTTTCCATATTATCTATTTTTAAAAAAATCATGCCTTGGATGTGGACATAACCAGAGTTTTTACATGCAGTTGTGGAAAAGATGATAGAGAGATTCTACATGCCTTTTACCTAGTTTCCCTAATGTAATAATACCTTGCAAAACGATGGTGTGAAATTACAGCCAGGGTTTCTACATTGATACATTTAAGATAAAGAACACTTACACTACCACCAAGATACCTCCTACTGCTCTTTCATGGCCCTGCCAACTCCTCCCCCTCACCATCCTTCCAGCATCTGACATACAGAATCATTTATCTGGGGAGTTGTGAACATCAACAATTTGTTTCCTTATTTCCTATATGTATGTTGTTGTTGATTTTGCATATGTACTTGTTAGTATTGGTATGGACAGGTATGCATGCACATGTATGCACATGCATGTGTATATGGAGGTCAGAGGCAGATGTCAGGTATCATTCTGCAGCATTTCTCATGCAACCTGCAACTTCTCCATTCAGCTAGGCTAGCTTGTTATTTAGGTTGCAAAAGGTCTGCTTATCTCTGCCCCTGACGTCCCGTCAGTGCTGAGATTACAGGCACACAGAACTGCACCTAGCTTTGTCCATTATTCTGGGGGACTGAACTCTGGTCCTCACGCTTGTGGAGTAGGTACGTTATGAACTGAGCCCAGTTTAGATGTACTGTGCTGCCTTTGAGTCCTGTCCCATGGTCTGACCGCTTTACAGTTTGTTTTCCCATTCCCATATGGAAAGACATCTGGTTATTGCTTTCTGGCTTTTATAAACATTCTTCTACTTGTACTTGTCTTGTACAAGTATTTGTGAATGTAAAATTTCATTTCTCTGGGATGATTGCCAGGAGTGTAATTGCTAGCTTGTATGGTAGTTGAGTGCTTAATTTTTTTCTAGTGTACCATTTTTATTAATTAAATTTGTTCTTTGACAATTTCACACATGTATACGATATATTCTAATTACTCTCACCCCTTCCTCGATTATCTTCCTCCTGATCTTGACAACGTCCCTACCCCCACAACAAATCCATTCCCCACACTCATGACCTTGTGTTCTGTTTTGTTTGGTGACCCACCCATTGAGTTTAGTCAAGGTCATTTGTGTGGACATGGGTTTGGAATTATTTGTTGGAGACGGATGGGGCACACAACAGAAGTCAATGACTCCCCTTCCCCTAGAATCTATCAGGTGGCCAATAGTTCAGCAGAGGCCCTCCCCATCCAGGAGCGACTATTGACAGCGCCAGTCTTGTGCAGGCTCAGTGTAGGCAAATTCATGACTGAATTAATGATTGAAGCAGGTGTATCATGCACAGAAGACAGCATTTTGAAGTCCTCCTTCTTATCTTCTGGCTTTTACAGTCTTTCCATTCCTTCCTCTGATCTATTCCAGAGCTTTGCAGTAGTTGGTATTAATTTCTCGTTTAGGGCTAGGTGTCTCTGATTGCCCAGTTCTTCACTGAGTAAGGTCAATGGTCACATTTGGATGTGGGTGTATACACATAAACATTTAGGAAGAAGCTTGGCACTACCTTCATTTATTTAAACACCAGTAGGTTCACCTTAAGGCCTATGACTTCCCCCTCCCATGTGCTGTCTTTTAAAATTGGGTTTATGATACCAGAGATGTAAGTTGGGACTCTGAGAATCTATGCATACATCTGTAAGCTCTGTGCTACTAAGGTGAGAAGGGAGGCATGAGTAAAACCCAAGCCTGTTGTAAATGGCAGATAACGATGAATAGATCCTGGCGAAAGGTGATAAACCGACACTTGAACTTGTCCTTTGATCTCTACAAGCATGCCATAGTCATGGTATATGTATACACACACACACACACACACACACACACAGAATCATAAAAATAATCCACATGGTTTGTGTAAAGAAAAGTAATTTCCCTTCAAGACATCTTTCAGATGACAATGAAGACAATCAAAATTTTAAAATAGATGTTCTATCGTTACAGAACTTGCGGTAGTCATTGATCTCATTCTAGGATAAAACACTGTGGCCGAGTGTTCTCTATATTAGCAGAAGTGTCAGGTGATACTATGTGTATATTTATGCACTCTTTATGTGTATTACTTTGAAAAGATAATATCAATGTTCCTCTTCCGTGTCCTTAGAGTTGAAGAATTTGGCTAAATTATGATTCTCTCTGTCCCAGTTTTGTTTGTAACACACAGAATCTTTTAAACTACTATTTTTAGGGTCTCCTTTTTCTACCCAGTGTTCTTCTATTTTTATCAGCATTAATTTTGATTTTTTCCTTCTGTGTTCTCTCCTAAACACCTCTAATTCTACAATGACCTCCCCTCCTTCAGTAAGACTGCTCCACGCTTTATGAAATTGTTACAAGAATTTTGTCTTGTAATAATTGTGAATCAATTATGAAGGCTTAGTATTCACAATAGCTGTAAATAGACAAGCTGCAGAGGAAGCCTTGGTGTAGTCCAGCCTGTGTCTGAATTCTAATGCAGAAAGATTGGCCAGATACATCCAGGCCAGTGAGTAGCTCCCTCCTAACCAGCTCTCTGGTTGTTTTTAGGCCTTCAGTGGGCTGGATGAGGCCCACCTCTGAATGAGCATCTGCTTTCCCTTGTGTATGGGTTCAAATGCGAGTTCAATGAATACTTTCCCAGACACACTAACTATTGGATGGCCCCTAATCTAGTCAAATGGACACATAACATTAACTAGATGCTTGGTTCAAGTAATTGTTATCAATTTGGTCATAAAAACGAAAGCAAGTGTCAGACATTGCATTAGCAGACAATAATGTAAAACAAAGTCAACCCAAGAGGAAAACAAACAAACAAACAAACAAACAGAAAACAGAGAAAGCAGCATAAAATCTTAGGAAGGGAAGGAGGGAGAATTGAAGAGAGAGACAGAAGGAAAGAGGGAGGGAAAATCCAAGGTAACACAATAAGATGACTGATATATAGTTGTCATTTCAAAGGCGTATGTGTCTGAATTAAAATTAAGTTTTCCCAAGTAAGACTAAAAACATGATCAATATGCTGTTTTCAAGGGTACATCTAAAACACAGGTGATAAGGGGACCAAGATCTGTAAGGTGAATTTTAAAGGAATGAACTTAATGATTTCCAAAAGCATAGGTTTCAATGACCAAAACATTAAATGTTTTAAAAAGGAGTGTTTTTTATGCTTTTTATTACTATGCAATGACTGTAGACTTTCATGCACTAGCTAGCATGACTGCTTAAGAGGTACCACAGCTTTGAGAACACAGTATAGAGTATCTCACCCTTGACAGAAAGCATCCACTTACCATTTAGCTTCTATATCCTCTTGGTTGGCATAGCCCTCTCACTAATTGGCCAGTGTTTTGTTGATGTTGATCAAGAGGAATGTGACGGTGCATCTTCCTAGCCCAGGCCCCAGGAAACTGAGCGGACACTCAGTACCCAGCTCAGATTCCTTATCACCTGCTCTTGGATCAGTTATGTGACTCTGTGTCTGTCTCCCTGCCTTGTCTAAATGTTAAATTAAATGTATCTGAGAACTTTCTGGTCCTCCGGTTTCTCCAAACCTTGGGCTCCTTTTCCTGAGTACCCGCAGGCTTGGAAGTGTAATTTATACAGCATAAACTCCCACATTAGGCTGTGAAAATGGCCAGGCTTTCTTACCTTTCCCCAATCTTTATGATTGCTCCAGGAATCCTTGACTTAACAATTTAAACCTATGAAACCCAGCATGACCTTGACTGACCAATCAAAATGGCTTATCTTTGTGACCCCGATATTTGCCACAAATGAACAGAATATTAAAGTTAGTCAAAGTTCTCATTATTTTTATTTGAATGTTAGGAGAGTGTCAAGGTTGAAGGTGAAATTCCAGCACTTGGGAAGTGGAGGCAGGAGGATAAGAAGTTCAAGGTCATTCTAAACTTCATAGCAAGTTTCTGTGATATCAGAGAACTTATCTAATAAAAAAGAAAGTTCTTCTATCTTACTCAGAACTGAAAAATATTTCTAAGATTAGAAACAGAGTTTGTGTGGGTTGGGGAGGAGTCAGGTGGGAGGATATTACCCCTGGTGTTCTGGGAAGATCCCTTAGGTCCTGACCCATAAACACAGTTCTGAGGAATGGTCTCTGCCTAAAAAAAGAAAGACTAACCAATCCAGACTGATAATATAGTGAAAAGTGCCTGGAGCACGCTTACCTATGGGGATGCAATGTTCAATGCATGAAGACTAGATTCGTTGACAGATGTCTTAGCAGGTGCTCATGGGAGTGGCTGACAGATATCCAGCTTCTCACCATGGCACGCTATAAATAATACTGTTTAAAACAAAGATGGGAACCTTAAGTTTAATAGCAACTTGAAATGGATATTAAGTTAATTTACAGGAAAAGGAAAAGTGGGTTGTACTTCTGCTATATTTGAATTTGTGGCTGAAATTCAAATTTGTTGTGCATCTTACCAACTCTCTGGCGTGTGTTTGAAGGAGCCTGGGGACATACAGCTTTACCTTTTCAGCCTCCTCCTCCCCAGCTCCAGATCCAGTCTTTCTCTATGCAATGGAAGCCCTTGGGACTTGCTAGGTGTTAATTTATGCACTTTCGGGAGTAAATATGACTTTCTAGATTTTGGGGGGATTTTGATAGGACATTGATGTCTTCACCACACTCTTGCTCCATTTGCTCTGGGTGTTTTTCTCTCAGAGCCTGGAAGAACTTTTCTTCGCTTATGTAGAATTCTATACTTACAAGATCACTTATTATATTGCCACAATTTTGTTTGGGGGTGAGTCCAATGACAGACCCTCAGAATCTTGACGGTGGGTCAAAGTCATGCATCTGAAAAGAGAAAGGGAAAACACATGGATAATTCAAATGAGATTAAATGTCTGTTCACAGAAAATATTTACTAATAATACGCATTTTCCTCTTAAACATATGTGCTTTTTGTCTAAAGCTTCCAGGCCTCCCTCTTACTCTTGGCTGGAGTGTAGTGGGGGGTGTTCCTATGGGATTGAGAGCTACACACATGCTCCTCCGTCCTAAACACAGATGAAGGTGGTAAAATTCGAAATGGAAGGGGAATTGTAGCATCTCCTTTGGTATGGTCCATTTGGCTCTGTACAGAGTGCGGAAGAAGCTGACAAATAGTCCCTCTGTCTTTTGACACCACGTTGAGTGAAAACTCAACCTCGAATTTGGCAAGAAGCTTTCTAAGTTTGCTTAACTTTTTGCCAGTTTAATAAGACATCTGTGGTCATAACAATTCTAATGACAAGTTGAGGAGAAACATATTAGGCTGGTCTTACCTGCTTCCTACAGCTCCCTACCCCAGAGGGGAATCTGTAATTTCCTCACTGTTACAAACACAGAGCTGCTTTATCTCCATAACAATGCGTTTGTGTTTCCATGAAAATGTATTATCTCGTTTAACTTCTTCTCAGTTTGATCTTCCAAATATTTATGCCATCATAGCTTTCTCTCTCCTTTTCAGCCATTCGAGGGTATGAATGCTGGAGTTACTGCTTAAGTTTGTTCTAGACTCTGTCCGCCTGAGCCGAAACAGCCATAGCAAGTCATGAAACACATGGCCTCGTGCAAGTCATAGCTGATTTTCAGTTTTAGCAATATAGCCTTAGTCTCCTAAAAACAAAGGAACACACCAAATATTTAAAAATTTCCTACATAACATATAGTAGATAAGTATAAATATCATAGGTATAAATATTTCAAAATAACACACTTAAACTTTGGAATCTGAATAACTGGTTGAATTATTAATATCTTCACATATATCAAGTAAAAATGTTGAATTATCTCTTGGTGTCCCCCCCCCCCTTTAAGCTCTATATTTTGCTTTTGAAACCTTAGTATAAATAGAATTTGGCAGATTTTTTTGAAAGTCACCAGGGTCAAAAACTTGTATTATTTTCTGGGAAAAAAATTATAGTGGGACATCTGTTCTTTAGAATTTTGAGTCATTCTGAACCATGCATGAATCATGACTTGCTCATTTTTAGCTCATTTTAGGGGAAGAATTGGCAAGGTGCAACAAGGCAGATGTTACGTTAGAAGAAATTTTTGGTTTCTAAGGTATTGAGACTGTTTCCAATAATAATATGACTTTTGTAGGAAAAGAAGAGCAGTGAGGGTTTTACTCTCCATATCTGAAAGCTTTGAGCATATAAGTACATATGTACATGATGATATTTTTAAAATTAAGAAGATTTTATTCTAATTGTTCATAGCTTTAATCAGTAAAACGTGAATATTTTACTGCACGGAAGACCCATTAATGATAGCACAATAGGTTTTTACAATGAGCATAGACCTGGGCCTAGCTTGGCAAGAAATATCACATTTGCAACATTTATTCTATTTGTAACATGTCTGTCTTAGGGTTACTATTGCTGTCACGAAGCACCGTGACCAAAGCAACTTGGGGAAGCAAAGGTTTATTTTACTCACATTTCCATATAAGGGGTCATTACCAAAAGCTGTGAGGCCAGGAACTCAAGCAGGCAGGAACCTGGAGGCAGGAGCTGATGCAGAGGGCGAGGCAGGAGCTGATGCGGAGGCCGTGGAGGAGGCAGGAGCTGATGCGGAGGCCGTGGAGGGTTGCTGCTTAGTGGCTTGCTCCTCATGGCTGCTTTCTTTTGGAACCCAGGACCACCAACTCCTGATGGAACCCCCCACAATGGGCTGAGCCCTCACAAATCAATCACTAATTAAGAAAATGCTCTGCAATCTTGCCTAACATCAGGTTTTACGGAGGAAATTTTTTTTGTTTTTCAATTGAGAGTCCCTTGTCTCTGATGACTCAAGCCTGTGACAAACGGATACCCAAACAATAAGTACAATGTCGTTCCTGTGACACCACGGCTAGAGAGAAACACTTTACCCCTGCTCCCTTTAGAAAAGATTTATTTACTTCACTATTTTATGTGTATGAGGGTTTTGTCTGCATGTATGTATGTATACCCACCACATGGGTGTGTGGTCCCTGAGCAGGTCAGAAGAGGACATCAAATCCACTTGAACTAGAGTTACAGATGGTTGTGAGCTGCCATGTGTTTCTGGGAATCCAACCAGAGTCCTCTGTAAGAGCAGCACATGCTGGGCTGGTGAGATGGCTCAGCAGGTAAGCTCATTGACTGCTCTTCCGAAGGGACTGAGCGAGCGGAGTTGATCAGAGTGAACGGGGCCTACTGGAGTGAGCAGAGATTCTAAAAGGCTCACAACCGTCTGTACAGCTACAGTATACTCATATACATAAAATAAATAAATAAATCTTTAAAAAACAAAAGAGCAGCACATGCTATTACCTATCTGTTGAGCGAAGAGTTGTTTCAGGCCCAAGAACGGCTACATTTTTGATCACTTACTTCTCTGACAGATTTGTCTGAGATATCTTCCCAGCTATTTATGGTAAGTGCCTTTAAAATGTGCTTTCTTTTTTTCCCCTATGAGAAAAGTAAGGTAATTAAAATTAGAACTTTCAGGGGGTGGCCAGGAAACAACTGTGCCAGGACAAAGATTTCTCGTTAGGGGAATGAGTTAAGAAAAGGAAATGCTATTTACTAAGTGTTCCCACTCTGCAGATGGCAAACCTCTGACAAGTATGTGTGAAGCCAGTTTATGGATACATTTCCATGGTTATACTTTAGTCATCCATACCTCAACCAGAGCCTAGGTCTCCCCTTGTGACTCTCTCTCTCTCTCTGTGCCAACGGCAGTAACTTCTGTATATCCCTGATAGTCGAAACCTGAAGATTTAAAAGGATATCAGTAGCATCAGAGGTGTTTCACTTTTGGGAACAAAACGATATTATTGTCTTCGTGCCCTTTTGAGCCCGACTTCTGATGGCTTCCCTGTGTCACTAGGCTTCTGGTTCTGCATCTGACTTTTTTTCTAAGAATCTGTGCTTTGATGCAGTGTTGAAAGCTACAATATATGCTGCCCCCTCCTGGTACCATTTGAAGGGGTGAGCTCTGCTTAATGAAAATTCTTCAGATGCTATCTGTGAATATGCTTTTCAGATATTTGCTCTCCGTTCCTGCTTGTACTTTTTGATGCAGACAGTTAGAGTCAAAAGCCCTGGCATCCATAGAGCCATGCTATGTTCAACTTTGGTGAAAAATTTGCTGATTCATTACTATGCATATTTGCTTTAATTTTAATTAAATTGATCCAACTACATTCGCAGTAGTGTAGCTGCCCACAAACTATGCCATGTGTATGAACACTTTTAAAACTTTCTTACTAGCTCACACAGAATAGACCAATGTCACTTCACTGGGTGAAGTTGCCAGTTGTTTTCAAAATGTAAAGGTCTGAACTGCAGAGTTCCTAGGAAAGTACATCAAGGGGGGGAAAAAAAAGCAAGGAACATGGTTGATTTCTTTTGAGTTGTAAATACAGGAAATTAAAAAAAATTCTTATGCCTGCTGTTCTCTTGGGAGGGAGAACAGTCAAAAAATAAGGTGGCCCAGAATGGGCTTTAATTATCACTGAGTGGTGAGGCCTGGCATACAATACTCTTAGAAATGTCAATAGAATGGATAACGCATTTCTAGCCTTCTTTAATGTCTGAGTCAGTCTTCAGTTTAACATATGAAATGGTGTTTGAACTTACGCATGGATACAGACTTTGTGGTAAGCATATATGTACTTTGTACAAGGTATTGACCAGAGTCCAGCTCGGAGACCAGCTTCTGTAGCCTCAGCCAGGAGTGTGTGAGGAATGTTGAAGTCCCTACTGTTGTTTAGTTAAACTGATAAAGCACCAAACACCCCCTAAATATATATTTTTTTGGTTTTTCGAGACAGGGTTTCTCTGTGTAGCCCCCACTGTCCTGGAACTCACTTTGTAGACCAGGCTGGCCTTGAACTCAGAAATCCGCCTGCCTCTGCCTCCCAAGTGCTGGGATTAAAGGCGTGCGCCACCACGCCTGGCACCCCCTAAATATTTAAGCTCATCCCGTAAACAAATGTTACTTTTAGCCTTAATTGGAGATGCTTCTCTCTGCAATGAACAGTGGTGAATATAGAAACTCACGGCTGCTCAGGATGCTGAGAATAAATGATCATTCAGTGCTCCATGGGAAGCAAGACAGGCATGTCATGTCTGCTAGGGAGTGACGCAGAGGAAAGGCAGGATGGCTTAAGGATAAGGGAGAGGGCAGTGAAGAAATGTTGTCTTTTGGACATGGCACAACCTTCACAACCACCAACTCACAGTATTTGTGTTTTCTTTTACTAGGCCTACACGAGACTAAACCTGTCACCAGTCAACTATGAATGGGGACCAGCTCACTTAGGGCCAACTTTCTCTGCTAAACTATTGGCTACTGATGGATGCTGGGAGAGGGGAGGCCTATCCTGCATGTACCCAGTGGCGAGCATAACCAGGCTCTGATGGGCCCATTGTCACACAGAAAACTGTGGTTAAACTTAATGGGTCACAAAAAAACAAAAATAAAAAGACAAGAATATGAGAAACAAACTTCTAGGGAGGAGGTGTGTGTTGGCAGGGATAAGGAGGGAGGTAACAGCGGATGTAGGACAAGAGGAAGCAGATTGTACTAGATACATGTATGACATTCTCAAAAAATTATATATATATAATTTATATATGATATATATTATACATATGTATTACATAAGAAATAACACATATATCATAACATATAATATACAGTATGCACATTATATAATATATATATTCATTCTTTATATGTAGTGTTTATGTATAACACACATTATAAGTATTATTGTATATTATATATTATATTTATATATTTATATAATTATATATCATAATATATTATAACATATATAATATAAAATATATAATTATATATTGCAGACTACTATACTATACTATAATATAATGTTATTATTATAATGTAATATACAATCAGTGTTATGTATAAACTATATATTATAATTATATTTTCTCTACTTATATATTATACTTGCGTGATGTATCAATATATTAATATTAATTATATTAATATATTAGCATAATATCATTGCACTAATATATTAATGTTATATATTTATGCACTATATGTAATATTACATATACATATAAATATGTTTTATGATAATTATATACTTTTCTCTTTTATTAGATATTTTCTTTATTTACATTTCAAATGTTATCCCCTTCCCCAGTTTCCTCCCCCCTCCTGGAAACCCCCTATCCCATCTTCCCTCCCCCCTGCTTCTATGAGGGTGATTCTCTACCCACCCACCCATTCCCACCTCCCTGCCTTCAGTTCCCCCCACACTGGGGCATCTATCGAGCCTTCATAGGACCAAGGACCTCTCCTCCCATTGATGCATGACAAGGCCATCCTCTGCTACATATGCAGCTGGAGCCATGTGTACTCCTTGGTTGATGGCTTAGTCTCTGGGAGCTCTGGGGGGAGGGGATCTGGTTGGTTGATATTGTTGTTCTTCCTATGGGGTTGCAAACCCCTTCAATTCCTTCAGTCCTTTCTTTAACTTCTCTATTGGGGACCCCTGCACTCAGTCCAGTGGTCAGCTGTGAGTATCCACCTCTGTATTTGTCAGGCTCTGGCAGGGTCTCTCAGGAGACAGGTATATCAGGCTCCTTTCAGCATGCACTTCTTGGCCTTCACAATAGTGTCTGGATTTGGTAACTGTATATGGAATAATCCCCAGGTGGGACAGTCTCTGGGTGGCCTTTCCTTTAGTCTCTGCTCTACGCTTTATCTCCATATTTGCTCCTGTGAGTATTTTGTTCTCCTTCTAAGAAGAACTGAAGCATCACACTTTGTTCTTCCTTCCTATTAAGCTTCATGTGGTCTATGAATTGTATATTGGTTATTTGGAGCTTTTAGGCTAATATCCACTTACCACTGAGTGCATACCATGTGTGTTCTTTTGCGACTGGGTTACCTCACTCAGAATGATATTTTCTAGTTCTATCCATTTGCCTAAGAATTTCATGAATTCATCATTTTTAATAGCTGAGTAGTACTCCATTGTGTAAATGTACCACATTTTCTGTATCTATTCTTCCGTTGAAGGACATCTGGGTTCTTTCCAGCTCCTGGCTATTATAAATAAGGCTGCTATGAACGTAGTGGAGCATGTGTCCTTTTACATCTTGGAGCATCTTCTGACTATATGCCAAGGAGTGGTATAGCTGGGCCCTCAGGTAGTACTATGTCCAATTTTCTGAGGAACGGCCAAATTGATTTGCAGAGTTGTTGTACAAGCTTGCAATCTCACCAGCAATGGAGGAGTGTTCCTCTTTCTCCACATCCTCGCTAGCATCTGCTGTCAACTGAGTTTTTGATTTTAGCCATTCTGACTGGTGTGAGGTAGAATCTCAGGGTTGTTTTAATTTGTATTTCCCTGATGACTAAGGATTTTGAACATTTCTTTAGGTGCTTCTTGGCCATTCAATATTCCTCAGTTGATCAAGTGTGGAGCTGAAACAAAAGAATGGACCAACCAGTAACTGCTGCGGCTGGGGATCCATCCCATAAGCAGCCACCAAACACAGACACTATTGCATACGCCAGCAAGATATTGCTGAAAGGGCCCTGATATAGCTGTCTCGTGTGAGACTATACCAGTGCCTAAGCAAACACAGAAGTGGATGCTCACAGCCAGCTATTAGATGGAACACAGGGTTCCCAAGGGAGGAGCTAGAGAAAGTACCCAAAGAGCTGAAGGGGTCTCCACCCCTATAGGTTGAAGAACAATATGAACTAACTGGTATCCCCAGAGCTCATGTTTCTAGCTGCATATGTAGCAGAAGATGGCCTAATTGGCCATCATTGGGAAGAGAGGCCCCTTGGTCATGCAAACTTTATATGCCCCAGTACAGGGGAACACCAGGGCCAAGATGTGGGAGTGGGTGGGTAGGGGAGCAGGGTGGGGGATGAGGGAGGGTTTAGGGGACTTTTGGGATAACATTTGAAATGTAAATGAAGAAAATATCTAATAAAAATTGAAAACAAAAACAAAAACAAACAAACAAAGAACCCAATATTCCTCAGTTGAAAATTCTTTGTTTAGCTCTATACCCCATTTTTAATAGGGTTATTTGATTCTCTGGAGTATACCTTCTTGAGTTCTTTGTGTATATTAAATATTAGCCCTCTATTGGATGTAAGATTGGTAAAGATCTTTTCCCAATTTATTGGTTGCCTTCCCGTTCTATTGACAGTGTCCTTTGCCTTACAGAAGCTTTGCAATTTTATGAGGTCCCATTTGTTGATTCTTGATCTTAGAGCATAAGCCATTGCTGTTCTGTTCAGGAATTTTTCCCCTGTGCCCATATCTTCCAGTATTTTCCCTACTTTCTCCTCTATAAGTTTCAGTGTCTCTGGTTTTATGTGGAGGACCTTGATCCATTTGTACTTGAGCTTTGTACAAGGAGATAAGAATGGGCCAATTTGCATGCTGATCACCAGTTGAACCAGCACAATTTGTTTAAAATGCTGTCTTTATTTTACTGGATGGTTTTAGCTCCTTTGTCAAATATCAAATGACCATAGGTGTGTGGGTTCATTTCTGGATCTTCAATTCTATTCCATTGATCTTCCTGCCTGTCTCTGTACCAATACCATGCAGGTTTTGTTTTTTTTTTTAATCACTATTGCTCTATAGTACAGCTTGAGGTCAGGGATGGTCATTTCCTCAGAAATTATTCTATTGTTGAGAATAGTTTTCACTATCCTAGGTTTTTTTGTTATTCCAAATGAATTTCCATAGAGTTAGAAAAGCAATTTGAAAATTCATATAGTACATAATAATATTTATATATGATAGTAATATATACATTGTATATTAACATATACAATATATTAATACATGATTATATATGAATACATTGACATAATTCATGAATATATTTCATATATCCCTATGTATGAATATGTATAATACATGTGAATAATATATTCACATACATTGTATATAGTAATATATAATATATAAAAATATATAATTATATCATTCTCTAGCGGGAAATCTGCTGCTTAGCTGAACTGACATACAATCAAACTACTTTCTAAATACCTATTTTTAGATCTAGTGATGAAATCCACTCAATCAGGAAATCATCACCTTGCACTGAACAGAGGAGAATGCAGACATGGCTGTACATGACTTTGAGAATAAAGGACAGTGACACGCTCAGGACACCACTCCCTAGAGTTCAGAAGCCTGCGGAAGAGGAAGTGGAAAGAATCTAAGTGCTTGAGGACAGGGACAATCTCCATGCTGCATCTACTAAGCCCGACAGGTCTTTGCAATCATGACCTCAAAGCTGCTGAGCCATCTGACGCTGGGCCCACCCACACAAGTTGTGATCACTCAACAGTCTGCTATGGATGAGGAAGGGCTTCAGGAGCCACACCACTTGCTCTGGATTTTTTTGGCTATATGTGGATTCTTAGGGAGGGGAAGACATAGTATCCAGCTTTACACTGGCTAGTGAGCCCACAAGGCTCTGATGGTTAATTCCAACCTCAGGGCCATGCAGATGTCTACAGTTAAACTCTTTAGGATGGTAAACAAAGCAAAAACTAGTAAATAAGAAAAAGAGATTTGTAAACAAGAAAGGAATCTGGCAGAGCGGGATGAGGAAGAGTGCCTGGGCAGAATGACCAGAATTCTTCACACACGTGTGGAATTGTCAAAGAGCAAAGTGCACTAATTAAAAAAGAAAGAAAAATGCCTAATCCTAGGCGTCACCCAGTTCCATCAGAACCCATATTTTAGCTGGATCCCATGCATGCTCCTCAGTGACTGGGAGGTACAGTCTTGAGCTAGCTTAGGCACCACTGTTATTTCCACATGCCATGGGACCTGTCGTCTGAGATTTGTTTCTCTGAGTGAAGTTATTCTATGGCCCACCGCACTTGGTGCTACTTTCTGATTAGGCTTATGCAAAACCAGAGTTTTTCACATGCTGGTTTCCTTTCTTTTCTATTCTAAGCACTGCTCAAGCTTAAACACTATGTGAATTCCCATTCCTGAGCTGTGAATCAGGGGGCTTTTTTTTATAAAGGAAACTCCCCTTAAGAACAATTTGATTGGGATTTTAAAAAGAGGCTCCACCCAACAGTCAAAGGAAAGAGATACCAAGACTCACTCCCAAACGTTAGATGGAGCTCTGGGCGTCTTACCGATGAGTTGGGAGAAAGATTGAGGGACAGGGACTCCACAGAAGGGTCAACAGGGTCAACTGACCTGGACCCTTGGGGGCTCTCAGAAACAGAATCACCAACCAAAGAGCGAGGACAGGCTGGACCAAGACATCCCGGCACACATGTAGCAGATGAGCAGCTTGGTCTTTATGAGGGTCCCCCAAACACTTGGAGCAGGAGGACCTGTCTCTGAGCCTGTGGATTCCACGCACCTTATCTGGCCTCAGTGGGAGAGGATGGGCCAAGTCCTGAAGCAACTTGATATGTGTGTGTCGGGGGTTTGACACCCAGTGGGGGGCTTCCCCTTCTCTCAAAAGAGTAGCAGAAGGGGAGTTGAGTAGGACTTGGGTGAGGGGATACTGGGAGGAGAGGAAGGGCTGATATTGGGTTGTAAAGGGAATAAATACATAAATTAAAAAAAATAATTGGTTATTTAAATGTTGCATATGCAGCTTTCTTTAAAAGAAAACTGTTTGGCATGTGCACTCAGACTACCTTTAAGAAAGACTTCCTGCCACTTTGTAACCACTCGGGAAAGAGAAAGTAATTAACTCCAGTCAGTCAGTTCTCTCTTAAATGTTTTTCTGAGACCACACTANATAAATACATAAATTAAAAAAAATAATTGGTTATTTAAATGTTGCATATGCAGCTTTCTTTAAAAGAAAACTGTTTGGCATGTGCACTCAGACTACCTTTAAGAAAGACTTCCTGCCACTTTGTAACCACTCGGGAAAGAGAAAGTAATTAACTCCAGTCAGTCAGTTCTCTCTTAAATGTTTTTCTGAGACCACACTAATGTAAATTTATGGAAGGGACTGGGATCTCTCCCTCATTTGTGTATTTATCTAATCTCTCTCTCTCTCTCTGTCTCTCTCTGTCTCTCTCTGTCTCTCTCTGTCTCTCTCTCTCTCTCTCTCTGAGAGAGTCCAATGTAGCCCACCCAGAATGGCTACATACTCTCTGTGTAGACAAGGATGACTGTTAACTTCTCATCTTCCCCCCTCCCTGCCCGATTGCTGGGATCACAGAAGTATGACAAGTGCATGGAGTTGTATGTGGTGCTGGAGACTGAAGCCAAGACTTCATGCCTGCTGGACAAACACTCTACCAAAGGCGCTGCCACTCCAGGAGCATTTGTTCTTTATTTGCCTTTCAGATTTTGCCTTTTTCTATCCTAAAAATCATAGATTGCTTTTACCCTTTTAATTTGTTCTATGTTAAAGATTAGATTTTTTTTTGCTATAGGAAAACACTTACAGTAGGCAATTATTCTACTTTTCAGTTGACCAAGGTGATCTAAAGTAGTTATCTTCAAGGTCACCTTCAGCAAACAGTCACTTTTGCCACATCCTCCCCTGCAGATGAGCCCAGCTCTGCCTCCTTTGAGAGGAGACAGCAAGAAAAAGAAAACTGCCTCCCTGAGCAGTCTTAACTGGTACTTACCACTGTCTGTAGAAATTGCTAGAAGGTTGTGAATGGGGTGGTGAAGACCTGGACTTTGGATTTACACACATGTAGCTGGACCTCACATCTATAGATCATTTAGATGGGTTTCTAAGTCAACAGAGACATTATTCATGTAGCAGTTAAATGAAGAGTCAGTTCTGCTTTTTAGCCTGAGAGCTCCCTAAGCACAAAGACTAATCTTGAAGGAGCGCAACTGCCTGGCGTAGAAGGGTACCAGTCCACAGTAGCTATCCCACAGAAGCCTGCTGTTATCTTTTGGATCACTTATTTACTGTTTCATTGTTTCCTTTCTCATTGGAACGGACCTAGCATGGATGATTCAATGTTTCCACCGGTCTATGTGCCCGCGCCTGGCATGGTGACTTGCAGGTGGTAAATGCTCCATGCAGGTATGTGCCTGGATAAAATAGTGTCTGGTTAGTGGCTCAGCAAGCAAGCCACACTCCTGATCTCTGCTCTCCATCCTCTGAGTACCCTTGTGCCGTAATAACAACCAACAGTGGCAGAAGTGCTCCGAGGGCTCTCCTCTGTGAACCCATCTGATGGCTTTTTACCGCCGTGCAATGTTTGTTTTTTGTTTCTATGCTAATGCTTATGTTTGCATGTGTTGTACGCATGTGTGGGCATGCAGACTATGGATGGAGGCCACAGGTGGATGCCACCTGCCTTCCTGAATCACTTCTCCATCTTAGTTTTGAGACAGGCTTTCCCCAGAGCTCATCCACACAGCTTGGGTGGCTTGCCGATGAACTGCTGGTTTCTGCCTATCCAGCATTTGTGTTCCAGATGTACACTGCCGCCGTGCCTTGCCTTTTAAAGTAGCTTTTCATAATGTAGGTTCTGGGGATCCAAGTTCAGACCCTCATGTTCACACAGCAAGCACTTTACTGACCGAGTCATCTGCCCAAACCTTTATTCTGCTTCTCTTTAATTAGCATAGGAAGTAATATTCATTATATTCATATTCATTATGACATTTTCATTATAATATGTTTTACTTTCTGTCTCCCCTGCTTGTCCCTTTCTACCTTTATGTCATACGTGTCTTAACACCCTCCTTCCCTTCCTAAAACCTCTTCTTCCCCTTTCATGGTCCTCTTTCTAGTTTCATGACAACAGTCATATTCAAACACATATATGCATATACACACAGTACACCAAAGTTAAAGGCTGGTTCTACATCTGAGAGAGCATGCGTTAGTATTTGTCTTTCTGATTCTGTTATGTGGCTTAACATCATATTTTACAGAACCATCCATTTTCCTACAAATTCCATTCATTTTTCTTTATGACTAAAAAAAATACCACATACAAGTACCATATTTCCCATCGTATATGGATGGACATCTAATCTAGGCCCTTGCAGGTCCTTGCTGTTGTGACTATCACAAAAGTAAACATGAATGTGCAAGTATCCCTGTGGTATGTTGACGTAGAGTCTTCTCGACATAGATATACGAGTGAGTGGTATAGCTGCCTCATGTGGTAGCTCTATTATTAATTGTCTGAGAAACCACCATGCTGATTTTCATAGTGACTGAACTAGTTTACATCGTCACCAACAGGGGAATAAGAATTCCTCTTTTCACCTAGCTTCACTGGCAACCATTTGATGCTTGAAAAGTAGATGCTACTGTTTGAATTTTCAGTCGCAGATGAGGGAGCCAAGGCACAAAAGGTGAAGCTGTTCCAGGTAGAGTCATAGAGTCAAGCTAGAGTTTGAACTCCAGTGTGTAGGTTACTCAGTGTCAGAGGTGGAGTTGCTCACCGTTTCCCCACGGTGTGGGTGAAGGACTTAAGATGTAAGTGGACTTCCCACAATCACAGTTTATCAGATAGACAAGGATGCAACTGGGCCAGAGACATCTATCTACAAGCTAGGGTTCTTTCCACTCTATGCCAGTGCTGAGGTATAACATTATGACCCCAGAGTCAGAGTTCCAAGAAAAGCCAAGATTGTGTCAATGGCCCCAAAGGTCAAGAAGATTCATCATCAGAGAGGCAAATGGGGAAAAGAAAAAAGGAACTCCCTGCCCTTCAACAAAGTCCTTCTAGGTACAAACCTGTAATGTCATCTGTGGCTCTGGTAAGTACATCTTAAGAAAAACGTGTCAAGACATTGGGGAAGCCTGACAATTACAAGGAAGAGGGATGTCAGAGAAAAGGGCACATTACCAAATGAGTGTGCGTCCGTCTAAGGAGACAATAAATGACAACCAGTGTGAATCTATCTGACATTTAATAGCTGTAAAGTGTGGACCTGACTTTTAAAGCACCCCCAGATTTCTGGGTGTGGTGGCATATGCTTATAATCTCAGTGGAGGATGATGGCAAAGGCAGGCAGATCTCTTTGAGTTCTGGGCCAGTCTGGTTTACATAGTGAATAGCAGCTCAGCCAAACCTATATATAGAGGGAGACTCTTTCAACAAAAAAGAATCAAAACACCAAACCAACCAAAACAACAACAACAAAGCAAAACAAACTAACTTCCAATTATCACTGAAAGTTACATATTTAAGCTGCAGAGCTAAGGATAAAAAAAAATTAGAGACATTGAACTGTAAAGTGTGGAAGTTCCCCGACCAATTGGATGAAGATATGAGCAAGATTTTAAGGGCTCTGATAAGTCACTGGGCACACAACCCTAATGTGTCACTAGGAAAACCGTGCCTAGTGTTTATGGCTTATCCTTAAAGTAGAGACACCAGAGCTGGGTGTCTTGAACCTTAGCTTTGTCCCTTACTTCTCTATGTGACCTGGGAAAAATTATTTTCTTTATCTGTACATTATTGGTTAGAAAGAATGAATTGGGTTAATTTTGAATGGGATTATTTTAATTACATCTAAGCACATGAGAAGGACTTGAGCAGAGACTACACCGGAGAAAGCAGGGCAGAGTGAGCAAGTCAGGAGCTGTATGTAGCAGAGAGAGAATAACGGTATTTATGTCAGAGAAGAGAGATTTGTTTTTCTCCTACACCATAGCAACTTTACTGAGGAGCTTTCTAATGACAAACGTGTGTGTGTGTGTGTGTGTGTGTGTGTGTGTGTGTGTGTGGTGTGTTGTCTATTTGCTGTGAACTACATTGCCATAATTTTTCATGACTGTATTTTCTAAGAGGAAGAATTTGAAAAGACTGCACATGACTAAGATAATAAGAACATTTTTATTCGCCCCGTGTCTTCCATGATGTTTGCCTCTTATTTCATCTTAAGACAGGAAAGAAATTCAGTGAAGAAAATGACTAAGCCAACACCTGGTGAATGGTTCAATGACTGGGTAGAAAACTCTTAATGAGCAACAGCGGTGGCTAGCTGCTACCTTGCTCCTAAGTGAGTTGGTTAGAACGAAACCAGGCTGAGCATTCACTACTAGATGGTTAATTCTCACTGCCTGTAGCAGTGTGGAGATTCTCATGCAACTTGAAAGTAGGAGCCAATGTATCTAAAATACACTCCAGTGTGCCTCGGGATTCAGAGACCACCTGGCCAGTGTTCTGGAGATACGGGTCACAGCCCCAAAACACTGTAAAAGCCGTCCAGGGGTAATGTGGGAAGCATTCAGTTTTGTCGGTAAAGCACAAAGTTAGAGGACTGCAGCAGGTGGTTTTTTTTCTTTCTTTTCATCAAGCTTACAAAGGGGAGAAAGAACCTGTAGAGACCATATTCAGAGGTTAGGCATGGCCCCTGGTTGAGGGATAGGGCCACCCACGCATCTCAAAAAATATTAACCCAGAATTGTATAAATGAAATACAGGGACAAAGAGTGGAGCAGAGACTGAAGAAAAGACCATCCAGAGACTGCCCCACCTGGGGATCCATCCTATCTGCAGACACACTACTGATGCCTAGAAGTGCTTGCTGACTGGAGCCTGGTATGGCTGTCCCCTGAGAGGTTCTACCAGAGCATGACCAATACTGGTGTGGATGATAGCAGCCAAATATCGGACTAACTGCAGGAACTCCAACGAAAGGAGTTATGGGAAGGACTGAAGGGGCTGAAGGGGATTGTGACCCCATAGGAAGAGCAAGAATATCTATTAACTGGACTCCCTAGAGCTCCCAGGGACTAAACCACCAACCAAAGAGTACACATGGAGGGACCCATGGCTCCAGCTGCATGTGTAGCAGATGATGGCCTTGTCTGGCATCAATGGAAGGGGAGGTCCTTGGTCCTGTGGAGGCTCATTGCCCCAGCATGAGGGATGCCAGGCTGGTGAGGCATGAGTCGGTGGGTGGGGGAGCACCCTCAGAAGCAGGGGGAAGGGGATGGGATAGGGTGTTTGTGGAGGGGGAACCAGGAAGGGGTATAACATTTGAAATATAAATAAATAAAATAATCAATTAAAAAAAAAAGCCTGACAGACTTCTGGCATTCACATATATTAGGAACTGGTTAAAAGAAAACTTAAAAGTTTTGGAATGTTATTTGTCATGTATTTGTATTACAAGTTTACTTATACCAAAGAAGCAGCTAGCTAGCCTGCATCACTGAACAGCAAACAAGAAAACCACGGACAAACAGGCAAGAAATTCTTTCAGACATTTGACCTAACTGCATTATGGGACATCTACTCAAACGAGACAATTTTCTCTTTCTTTTCATAACAACTTTGACCAAACTTTCATGAGATCTCCTGAGTTCTGAATGAGGTTTCCTCCTTTGCTTTTGTGCCTGAGTGGTCTTGTCCAGCTCAGCTTAGTGGGAAATTGTCCCTCCATCGATATCATCTTAATGACCCCTTTACCTTAGTAATCCTCTTTCCTGACTCCCTTACCCTGTGTCTTGGCTGTACAGATTCACTGTCCTTGCTGTATTTTGAGTTAAGTCTGATTCACTCTCTTACTGCCTATCTCTTTGTAACAATCTTGAATAAGGTTTTTTTTTCTGTTTAACAAGTATTGGAATAATTTTCAATACTTGAAAATTAGGAGATACTAGTGTGGGGAGGAGGAGGAGAAAGAGGAGGGGGCGGGAGGGAAGTAGATTAGAAAAAAGGAGACACTCAGGGGAGGAGGAGTTCTTCTCCCTAAGGTCTGGTTTGTGTTTCTAACTGCCTGGCAAAATTAATACCATTATGAAGATCACTTGTTTATGTAGATTCAATATTCCTGTTTCTGAGGGATATATTAAACAGGGACTAAAACAGCTAAAGTTCCAGCGCAAAGCATGTGACCTTAGAGTTTAACTTTATTGGCTCTCCTCTCTTGTCCTGACACTTGAACAAGGCACCTCATGCACCATTTTACTGTTTTCCTTTGGAAAGGAAGTTGGCAGAGAGAGTCACCCAAGCCTTTCATCTCAGCTCCGGGACTGGGAAGTAGGCTTGGGGAGCAATGGGAAGAGTCAGGTGGATCTTTATGAGCTGAAGATCAGCCTGGTCTACATAGCAAGTTTCGGGCTAACTAGGGGTACACAGACCCAGTCCCAGAAATGCAGAGGCCTCCTTGCTTCTCCCTTATTTCTTGATCTTGGCTGTGAATCTTTAGATTTGAATATATAACCTGAAGTAACCCCAGAAGCCAGAACAGTGGGAAGGACTGCAGCAGAAGTGAGGACAGAGCTCTGGAGAGGGGACAATGGAATGTGGGTGCTATTTAGGGGACTTTAACTGGGGGAGAGACAGTAACGAAGAGGAGCAGGAGGCGTGAGAGAAAAACAATAAGGATGTTTGAAAAGTCACAGGAAGCCACTATTTAAAAATCTTATTTAAGCAATATTTTATATGCCACATAGGATGATAACACTTCCCCCAAGAACCATATATTACTTAACCAAAACCTTAGTGCCCAGCATGGGTTGAAATGTCCCTTTGAGTTGTGGGTCAGGTGAGACCCTGAAAGGAAAATAGACTATTGGCATTGCCCTGGGTTGCCTTTTAGAAGTTGGAGCTATGTCCCTATTCCTCAAGTTAGGTACTTCAAAGTCTCACCCTTAGGACTAGCTCTCATCAGGGAGAAAAGTCACCACTTGTCTCACTAAGCCTTAAAGCGCACGAACTACAACAGGGACCTGGACGATATCTCAACAGTGCTGTAGTGGCACCTTTATATTGCAGTAACCAGTAGGCATCTGCTTGAACACAAGGCTCACTCAGTAGGAGGGAATCTAGGCCGAATACTGTAACCAAGTACCTGGCTGTGACCTGGTTGCAGTGGTCATAGACTCAAAAGGGAGCCTACAACTTGCATTTTCTGAGACTGATATAAATTTGACTATATCCTAAATACATTTACAGATAACTGTAACTCTCACCCCTGATCAAAGAGGCTTCCTTTTGCAGCACAAATTAGAGAGATCAACAGGTCACAATACAGAGACTAAGTGGCCATAGGGTTGCCATAGGGTCCCTTGACACTTCTAGAAGACAATCTTTACATGTAAGGCTCAGAGAAAATCATGGAAAGATGAGAAGAGCCAGAGGACCAGGATGTCTGATGGAAGAGATAGTGTCTTCTAGACATGACTGGGAACCAGCAGCCATGAAGTCTCAAGAACACTGTTGCCAAACAACGCTTGCACAATGGTAGGACCAGCTGACATGTCGGCATGGATGGGGACGACTCCACAAGTCCCATATCTTGATGAAGAATGACAGACAGTGAGAGAGGGAGAAGTAGTTCCTTCTCCAGGGGAAAGCCTCCAATCCCAAGTGGTCAAAATTAAACACGTTTTCTTTGGAGGGACACTAACAGAACTCAGTAGTGTGTGTGTGTGTGTGCGTGCGTGTGCGTGTGCGTGTGCGTGCGTGTGTGTGTGTGTGTGTGTGTGTGTGTGAAACATAATAAAGAAGAGGAGGTCATGAATATGACAGGGGCTTGGGGACATGGGAGGAATTGGAAGAGAGAGAGAAGAGTAGAAATGATAGAAACAGTATGAGATTCTCAAGCAATATTTAAAAGAAAAGGAAACTAGAGATAAGGGAAATAAACTTACGAGCACATTTTAAACTAACTTTTTAAAACTTGGTTTAATCCTTGAATCTCTTTGTGAACTATATCCCTTGTCTAGTGTAATTTTAAAGGTCATAGAACCACACATGTAATATAACAAAATTTCTAGGGTTTCGGTCTCTTTCAGTGCCTGAATGTAAAAGTGAGCGCGCACTGATTCTTGTTGCTTGATAGTTAAAAACAGTTATAAAGTGTTTTGTTTTCTTTAAAGTGATGTGTTTATGTGTGTGTGTGTGCATGTGTGATTGCAGGTACCTGGAGAGTTCAGAAGAGAGCTTCAGATCGTTTGGAGCTGGATGGAATTCCAGAGGGGTTGTGAGACGCCTCATGTGGCGCTGGGAACTGAACTCAGGTCATCTGTAAGAGTCATCTTCCCTGTCCCATTTCTTTCATAATAAACAGAGACACTGCTTCCGATTGACTGACTCATTCTGAAATTCTTCCCTGCAGCACACGTGATTATGTTGGCTGAGCCGAAGTGGAAGTCCTTAAATTGAAAAGGGCTCAGGCTATAGCATGCTCTAGCTGCTGCTGGCAGAAGTCTAAGCATTTAGTAGTGGCAGAGGAAAGACCTGGGTTGAGACCCCGAATACCCAGGTGAAAGGCTGAGTGTGGGAGCTCACAACTCTCCCTCCAGCGCTGAGGGCGTGGAGTCGGGGAGCGACAGAAGGACCCTCGGGACTCACTAGCCAGCTTGCCTGCCTGATGGGTGATCATCAGATTCAGGGATACGCTGGTCCGAAA